>CM040753.1:35900602-35918973 GCA_022829145.1 Albula goreensis
AAGAAGGAAAACTGAAGTGTTGCAAGTCCAGGAATGAAATCATTAGTGCCTGACTTTGTTTCTGAGCCAAACACAAAACTAAGTTTTCTTAGTCAAACAAGCTTGAAATCCTTGATCTTGCATCCGTATACACTTTGCAGTTGTTAGAGGTACTGGGTCAGGAAAATGTTTTCCTCACTCAATTTTAAGTTTTTGCATTTCTTAACTCGTACAGCACAGGAGCCGAATGAACGTGTTTCATGCGCACCTTAGAAACTCGCAAGTGCCACATCGCGCTTAGGAACAACATTTGGCTTTCATCGGTGAAACAGTTTGTCATCGCACAGACTGAAGTACTGAAGCAGAAACTGAAAATGTTGACTTTTGTCAATGCTTTATACACGCATGTACTTTCTGTCTTTGCGAGGTGCGATCCAGCGATACTGCTAGAGTGAAGATTCAGTCACTGTGAGAGTTCTTTCATTGCAGCGAGCTGTACTGCTCTCACAATGAAGGGAAACATGAACCTTACACTGGTACTGGCCAAGAAGGAAAATGAAGGTTGCAAGTCCAGGAATGAGAAATCATTAGTGCCTGACTTTGTTTCTGAGCCAACACAAACTAAGTTTTCTTAGTCAAACAAGCTTGAAACTTGGATCTGCATCCGTATACTTTTGCAGTTGTTAGAGTGTACTGTCAGTGAAAACGTTTTCCCCTCACTCACTTTAAGTTTTTGCCTTTTAACTCGTACAGCAGGGAGTGAATGAACGTGTTTCATGCGCACCTTTAGAAATCGCAAGTGCCACATCAGCGTTAGAACAACATTTACGTTTCATCGGGTGAACAGTTTGTCATCGCACAGACTGGGAAGTGTACGAAGAAGCAGAAACTGAAAGTGTTGACTTTTGCAAAATTTACACACGATGTACTTTCTTAAGTCTTTGCGAGGTGCGATCCAGCGCATACTGTTAGAGTGAAGATTCAGTCACTGTGAGAGTTCTTTTCATTGCAGCGAGCTGTACTGCTCTCACAATGAAGGGAAACATGAACCTTACACTGGCACTGGCCAAGAAGGAAAACTTTAGTGTTGCAAGTCCAGGAATGAGAAATCATTAGTACCTGACTTTGTTTCTGAGCCAAACACAAAACTAAGTTTTCTTAGTCAAACAAGCTTGAAACTTGGATCTTGCATCCGTATACACTTTTGCAGTTGTTAGAGGTGTACTGTCAGTGAAAACGTTTTCCCTCACTCACTTTAAGTTTTTTTGCCTTTATTAACTCGTGTACAGCACAGGAGTGAATGAACGTGTTTCATGCGCACCTTAGAAACTCGCAAGTGCCACATCGCGTTTAGATCAACATTTCGTTTCATCGGTGAAACAGTTTGTCATCGCACAGACTGGGAAGTGTACGAAGAAGCAGAAACTGAAAATGTTGACTTTTGTCGAATGCTTTACACACGCATGTACTTTCTTAAGTCTTTGCGAGGTGCGATCCAGCGCATACTGTTAGAGTGAAGATTCAGTCACTGTGAGAGTTCTTTTCATTGCAGCGAGCTGTACTGCTCTCACAATAAAGGGAAACATGAACCTTACACTGGTACTGGCCAAGAAGGAAAAACTGAAGTGTTGCCAGTCCAGGAATGAGAAATCATTAGTACCTGACTTTGTTTCTGAGCCAAACACAAAACTAAGTTTTCTTGGTCAAACTAGCTTGGAAACTTGGATCTTGCATCCGTATACACTTTTGCAGTTGTTAGAGTGTACTGTCAGTGAAAACGTTTTCCTCACTCACTTTTAAGTTTTTGCATTTCTTAACTCCGTGTACAGCACAGGAGCGAATGAACGTGTTTCATGCGCACCTTAGAAACTTCGCAAGTGCCACATCGCGTTTAGAACAACATTTCGTTTCATCGGTGAAACAGTTTGTCATCGCACAGACTGGGAAGTGCACGAAGAAGCAGAAACTGAAAGTGTTGACTTTTGTCGAATGCTTTACACACGCATGTACTTTCTTAAGTCTTTGCGAGAGTGCGATCCAGCGCATACTGTTAGAGTGAAGATTCAGTCACTGTGAGAGTTCTTTTCATTGCAGCGAGCTGTACTGCTCTCACAATGAAGGGAAACATGAACCTTACACTGGCACTGGCCAAGAAGGAAAACTGAAGTGTTGCAAGTCCAGGAATGAGAAATCATTAGTACCTGACTTTGTTTCTGAGCCAAACACAAAACTAAGTTTTCTTAGTCAAACAAGCTTGAAACTTGGATCTTGCATCCGTATACACTTTGCAGTTGTTAGAGTGTACTGTCAGTGAAAACGTTTTCCCACTCACTTTAAGTTTTTTTGCATTTCTT
This sequence comes from Albula goreensis, assembly GCA_022829145.1. Taxonomy (NCBI): domain Eukaryota; kingdom Metazoa; phylum Chordata; class Actinopteri; order Albuliformes; family Albulidae; genus Albula; species Albula goreensis. The sequence continues at coordinate 35,902,936 of CM040753.1, forward strand.
AACTCGTGTACAGCACAGGAGTGAATGATCGTGTTTCATGCGCACCTTAGAAACTTCGCAAGTGCCAATCACGTTTAGATCAACATTTCGTTTCATCGGTGAAACAGTTTGTCATCGCACAGACTGGGAAGTGTACGAAGAAGCAGAAACTGAAAATGTTGACTTTTGTCGAATGCTTTACACACGCATGTACTTTCTTAAGTCTTTGCGAGTGCGATCCAGCGCATACTGTTAGAGTGAAGATTCAGTCACTGTGAGAGTTCTTTTCATTGCAGCGAGCTGTACTGCTCTCACAATGAAGGGAAACATGAACCTTACACTGGCACTGGCCAAGAAGGAAAACTGAAGTGTTGCAAGTCCAGGAATGAGAAATCATTAGTACCTGACTTTGTTTCTGAGCCAAACACAAAACTAAGTTTTCTTAGTCAAACAAGCTTGAAACTTGGATCTTGCATCCGTATACACTTTGCAGTTGTTAGAGTGTACTGTCAGTGAAAACGTTTTCCCTCACTCACTTTAAGTTTTTGCATTTCTTAACTCGTCGTACAGCACAGGAGCGAATGAACGTGTTTCATGCGCACCTTAGAAACTTCGCAAGTGCCACATCGCGTTTAGAACAACATTTCGTTTCATCGGTGAAACAGTTTGTCATCGCACAGACTGGGAAGTGTACGAAGAAGCAGAAACTGAAAGTGTTGACTTTTGTCGAATGCTTTACACACGCATGTACTTTCTTAAGTCTTTGCGAGGTGATCCAGCGCATACTGTTAGAGTGAAGATTCAGTCACTGTGAGAGTTCTTTTCATTGCAGCGAGCTGTACTGCTCTCACAATGAAGGGAAACATGAACCTTACACTGGCACTGGCCAAGAAGGAAAACTGAAGTGTTGCAAGTCCAGGAATGAGAAATCATTAGTACCTGACTTTGTTTCTGAGCCAAACACAAAACTAAGTTTTCTTAGTCAAACAAGCTTGGAAACTTGGATCTTGCATCCGTATACACTTTTGCAGTTGTTAGAGTGTACTGTCAGTGAAAACGTTTTCCCTCACTCACTTTAAGTTTTTGCCTTTATTAACTCGTGTACAGCACAGGAGTGAATGAACGTGTTTCATGCGCACCTTAGAAACTCCCAAGTGCCACATCACGTTTAGAACAACATTTCGTTTCATCGGTGAAACAGTTTGTCATCGCACAGACTGGGAAGTGTACGAAGAAGCAGAAACTGAAAATGTTGACTTTGTCGAATGCTTTACACACGCATGTACTTTCTTAAGTCTTTGCGAGGTGCGATCCAGCGCATACTGTTAGAGTGAAGATTCAGTCACTGTGAGAGTTCTTTTCATTGCAGCGAGCTGTACTGCTCTCACAATGAAGGGAAACATGAACCTTACACTGGCACTGGCCAAGAAGGAAAACTGAAGTGTTGCAAGTCCAGGAATGAGAAATCATTAGTACCTGACTTTGTTTCTGAGCCAAACACAAAACTAAGTTTTCTTAGTCAAACAAGCTTGGAAACTTGGATCTTGCATCCGTATACACTTTTGCAGTTGTTAGAGTGTACTGTCAGTGAAAACGTTTTCCCTCACTCACTTTAAGTTTTTGCATTTCTTAACTCGTGTGTACAGCACAGGAGCGAATGAACGTGTTTCATGCGCACCTTAGAAACTCGCAAGTGCCACATCGCGTTTAGAACAACATTTCGTTTCATCGGTGAAACAGTTTGTCATCGCACAGACTGGGAAGTGTACGAAGAAGCAGAAACTGAAAATGTTGACTTTTGTCGAATGCTTTACACACGCATGTACTTTCTTAAGTCTTTGCGAGGTGCGATCCAGCGCATACTGTTAGAGTGAAGATTCAGTCACTGTGAGAGTTCTTTTCATTGCAGCGAGCTGTACTGCTCTCACAATGAAGGAAACATGAACCTTACACTGGCACTGGCCAAGAAGGAAAACTGAAGTGTTGCAAGTCCAGGAATGAGAAATCATTAGTACCTGACTTTGTTTCTGAGCCAAACACAAAACTAAGTTTTCTTAGTCAAACAAGCTTGGAAACTTGGATCTTGCATCCGTATACACTTTTGCAGTTGTTAGAGTGTACTGTCAGTGAAAACGTTTTCCCTCACTCACTTTAAGTTTTTGCCTTTATTAACTCGTGTACAGCACAGGAGTGAATGAACGTGTTTCATGCGCACCTTAGAAACTGCAAAGTGCCACATCGCGTTTAGAACAACATTTCGTTTCATCGGTGAAACAGTTTGTCATCGCACAGACTGGGAAGTGTACGAAGAAGCAGAAACTGAAAATGTTGACTTTTGTCGAATGCTTTACACACGCATGTACTTTCTTAAGTCTTTGCGGAGTGCGATCCAGCGCATACTGTTAGAGTGAAGATTCAGTCACTGTGAGAGTTCTTTTCATTGCAGCGAGCTGTACTGCTCTCACAATAAAGGAAACATGAACCTTACACTGGTACTGGCCAAGAAGGAAAACTGAAGTGTTGCCAGTCCAGGAATGAGAAATCATTAGTACCTGACTTTGTTTCTGAGCCAAACACAAAACTAAGTTTTCTTAGTCAAACAAGCTTGGAAACTTGGATCTTGCATCCGTATACACTTTTGCAGTTGTTAGAGTGTACTGTCAGTGAAAACGTTTTCCCTCACTCACTTTAAGTTTTTGCATTTATTAACTCGTGTACAGCACAGGAGCGAATGAACGTGATTCATGCGCACCTTAGAAACTTCGCAAGTGCCAAATCGCGTTTAGAACAACATTTCGTTTCATCGGTGAAACAGTTTGTCATCGCACAGACTGGGAAGTGCGAAGAAGCAGAAACTGAAAGTGTTGACTTTTGTCGAATGCTTTACACACGCATGTACTTTCTTAAGTCTTTGCGAGGTGCGATCCAGCGCATACTGTTAGAGTGAAGATTCAGTCACTGTGAGAGTTCTTTTCATTGCAGCGAGCTGTACTGCTCTCACAATGAAGGGAAACATGAACCTTACACTGGCACTGGCCAAGAAGGAAAACTGAAGTGTTGCAAGTCCAGGAATGAGAAATCATTAGTTCCTGACTTTGTTTTTGAGCCAAACACAAAACTAAGTTTTCTTAGTCAAACAAGCTTGGAAACTTGGATCTTGCATCCATATACACTTTTGCAGAGGTTAGAGTGTACTGTCAGTGAAAACGTTTTCCCTCACTCTAAGTTTTTTGCCTTTATTAACTCGTGTACAGCACAGGAGTGAATGATCGTGTTTCATGCGCACCTTAGAAACTCGCAAGTGCCACATCACGTTTAGAAGAACATTTCGTTTCATCGGTGAAACAGTTTGTCATCGCACAGACTGGGAAGTGTACGAAGAAGCAGAAACTGAAAATGTTGACTTTTGTCGAATGCTTTACACACGCATGTACTTTCTTAAGTCTTTGCGAGGTGCGATCCAGCGCATACTGTTAGAGTGAAGATTCAGTCACTGTGAGAGTTCTTTTCATTGCAGCGAGCTGTACTGCTCTCACAATGAAGGGAAACATGAACCTTACACTGGTACTGGCCAAGAAGGAAAACTGAAGTGTTGCAAGTCCAGGAATGAGAAATCATTAGTGCCTGACTTTGTTTCTGAGCCAAACACAAAACTAAGTTTTCTTAGTCAAACAAGCTTGGAAACTTGGATCTTGCATCCATATACACTTTTGCAGTTGTTAGAGTGTACTGTCAGTGAAAACGTTTTCCCTCACTCACTTTAAGTTTTTGCATTTCTTAACTCGTACAGCACAGGAGCGAATGAACGTGTTTCATGCGCACCTTAGAAACTTCGCAAGTGCCACATCGCGTTTAGAACAACATTTCGTTTCATCGGTGAAACAGTTTGTCATCGCACAGACTGGGAAGTGTACGAAGAAGCAGAAACTGAAAGTGTTGACTTTTGTCGAATGCTTTACACACGCATGTACTTTCTTAAGTCTTTGCGAGTGCGATCCAGCGCATACTGTTAGAGTGAAGATTCAGTCACTGTGAGAGTTCTTTCATTGCAGCGAGCTGTACTGCTCTCACAATGAAGGGAAACATGAACCTTACACTGGCACTGGCCAAGAAGGAAAACTGAAGTGTTGCAAGTCCAGGAATGAGAAATCATTAGTACCTGACTTTGTTTCTGAGCCAAACACAAAACTAAGTTTTTCTTAGTCAAACAAGCTTGGAAACTTGGATCTTGCATCCGTATACACTTTTGCAGTTGTTAGAGTGTACTGTCAGTGAAAACGTTTTCCCTCACTCACTTTAAGTTTTTGCCTTTCTTAACTGGAGTGTACAGCACAGGAGCGAATGAACGTGTTTCATGCGCACCTTAGAAACTCGCAAGTGCCACATCGCGTTTAGATCAACATTTCGTTTCATCGGTGAAACAGTTTGTCATCGCACAGACTGGGAAGTGTCGAAGAAGCAGAAACTGAAAATGTTGACTTTTTCGTCGAATGCTTTACACACGCATGTACTTTCTTAAGTCTTTGCGAGGTGCGATCCAGCGCATACTGTTAGAGTGAAGATTCAGTCACTGTGAGAGTTCTTTTCATTGCAGCGAGCTGTACTGCTCTCACAATGAAGGGAAACATGAACCTTACACTGGCACTGGCCAAGAAGGAAAACTGAAGTGTTGCCAGTCCAGGAATGAGAAATCATTAGTACCTGACTTTGTTTCTGAGCCAAACACAAAACTAAGTTTTCTTGGTCAAACTAGCTTGGAAACTTGGATCTTGCATCCGTATACACTTTTGCAGTTGTTAGAGTGTACTGTCAGTGAAAACGTTTTCCCTCACTCACTTTAAGTTTTTTTGCATTTCTTAACTCGTGTACAGCACAGGAGCGAATGAACGTGTTTCATGCGCACCTTAGAAACTCGCAAGTGCCACATCGCGTTTAGAACAACATTTTGTTTCATCGGTGAAACAGTTTGTCATCGCACAGACTGGGAAGTGTGCGAAGAAGCAGAAACTGAAAGTGTTGACTTTGTCGAATGCTTTACACACGCATGTACTTTCTTAAGTCTTTGCGAGTGCGATCCAGCGCATACTGTTAGAGTGAAGATTCAGTCACTGTGAGAGTTCTTTTCATTGCAGCGTGAGCTGTACTGCTCTCACAATGAAGGGAAACATGAACCTTACACTGGCACTGGCCAAGAAGGAAAACTGAAGTGTTGCAAGTCCAGGAATGAGAAATCATTAGTACCTGACTTTGTTTCTGAGCCAAACACAAAACTAAGTTTTCTTAGTCAAACAAGCTTGGAAACTTGGATCTTGCATCCATATACACTTTTGCAGTTGTTAGAGTGTACTGTCAGTGAAAACGTTTCCCTCACTCACTTTAAGTTTTTGCCTTTCTTAACTCGTGTACAGCACAGGAGTGAATGATCGTGTTTCATGCGCACCTTAGAAACTCCCAAGTGCCACATCACGTTTAGAACAACATTTCGTTTCATCGGTGAAACAGTTTGTCATCGCACAGACTGGGAAGTGTAATGGGAAAGAAGCAGAAACTGAAAATGTTGACTTTTGTCGAATGCTTTACACACGCATGTACTTTCTTAAGTCTTTGCGAGGTGCGATCCAGCGCATACTGTTAGAGTGAAGATTCAGTCACTGTGAGAGTTCTTTTCATTGCAGCGAGCTGTACTGCTCTCACAATGAAGGGAAACATGAACCTTACACTGGCACTGGCCAAGAAGGAAAACTGAAGTGTTGCAAGTCCAGGAATGAGAAATCATTAGTACCTGACTTTGTTTCTGAGCCAAACACAAAACTAAGTTTTCTTAGTCAAACAAGCTTGGAAACTTGGATCTTGCATCCGTATACACTTTTGCAGTTGTTAGAGTGTACTGTCAGTGAAAACGTTTTCCCTCACTCACTTTAAGTTTTTGCATTTCTTAACTGCACAGCACAGGAGTGAATGATCGTGTTTCATGCGCACCTTAGAAACTCGCAAGTGCCACATCGCGTTTAGAACAACATTTCGTTTCATCGGTGAAACAGTTTGTCATCGCACAGACTGGGAAGTGTCGAAGAAGCAGAAACTGAAAATGTTGACTTTTGTCGAATGCTTTACACACGCATGTACTTTCTTAAGTCTTTGCGAGGTGCGATCCAGCGCATACTGTTAGAGTGAAGATTCAGTCACTGTGAGAGTTCTTTTCATTGCAGCGAGCTGTACTGCTCTCACAATGAAGGGAAACATGAACCTTACACTGGCACTGGCCAAGAAGGAAAAAACTGAAGTGTTGCAAGTCCAGGAATGAGAAATCATTAGTACCTGACTTTGTTTCTGAGCCAAACACAAAACTAAGTTTTCTTAGTCAAACAAGCTTGAAACTTGGATCTTGCATCCGTATACACTTTTGCAGTTGTTAGAGTGTACTGTCAGTGAAAACGTTTTCCCTCACTCACTTTAAGTTTTTGCATTTCTTAACTCGTGTACAGCACAGGAGCGAATGAACGTGTTTCATGCGCACCTTAGAAACTTCGCAAGTGCCACATCGCGTTTAGAACAACATTTCGTTTCATCGGTGAAACAGTTTGTCATCGCACAGACTGGGAAGTGTACGAAGAAGCAGAAACTGAAAATGTTGACTTTTGTCGGAATGCTTTACACACGCATGTACTTTCTTAAGTCTTTGCGAGGTGCGATCCAGCGCATACTGTTAGAGTGAAGATTCAGTCACTGTGAGAGTTCTTTTCATTGCAGCGAGCTGTACTGCTCTCACAATGAAGGGAAACATGAACCTTACACTGGCACTGGCCAAGAAGGAAAACTTTAGTGTTGCAAGTCCAGGAATGAGAAATCATTAGTACCTGACTTTGTTTCTGAGCCAAACACAAAACTAAGTTTTCTTAGTCAAACAAGCTTGGAAACTTGGATCTTGCATCCATATACACTTTGCAGTTGTTAGAGTGTACTGTCAGTGAAAACGTTTTCCCTCACTCACTTTAAGTTTTTGCCTTTCTTAACTCGTGTACAGCACAGGAGTGAATGAACGTGTTTCATGCGCACCTTAGAAACTCGCAAGTGCCACATCGCGTTTAGAACAACATTTCGTTTCATCGGTGAAACAGTTTGTCATCGCACAGACTGGGAAGTGTACGAAGAAGCAGAAACTGAAAATGTTGACTTTTGTCGAATGCTTTACACACGCATGTACTTTCTTAAGTCTTTGCGAGTGCGATCCAGCGCATACTGTTAGAGTGAAGATTCAGTCACTGTGAGAGTTCTTTTCATTGCAGCGAGCTGTACTGCTCTCACAATGAAGGAAACATGAACCTTACACTGGCACTGGCCAAGAAGGAAAACTGAAGTGTTGCAAGTCCAGGAATGAGAAATCATTAGTACCTGACTTTGTTTCTGAGCCAAACACAAAACTAAGTTTTCTTAGTCAAACAAGCTTGAAACTTGGATCTTGCATCCGTATACACTTTTGCAGTTGTTAGAGTGTACTGTCAGTGAAAACGTTTTCCCTCACTCACTTTAAGTTTTTGCATTTCTTAACTCGTGTACAGCACAGGAGCGAATGAACGTGTTTCATGCGCACCTTAGAAACTCGCAAGTGCCACATCGCGTTTAGAACAACATTTCGTTTCATCGGTGAAACAGTTTGTCATCGCACAGACTGGGAAGTGTACGAAGAAGCAGAAACTGAAAGTGTTGACTTTTGTCGAATGCTTTACACACGCATGTACTTTCTTAAGTCTTTGCGAGGTGCGATCCAGCGCATACTGTTAGAGTGAAGATTCAGTCACTGTGAGAGTTCTTTTCATTGCAGCGAGCTGTACTGCTCTCACAATGAAGGGAAACATGAACCTTACACTGGCACTGGCCAAGAAGGAAAACTTTAGTGTTGCAAGTCCAGGAATGAGAAATCATTAGTACCTGACTTTGTTTCTGAGCCAAACACAAAACTAAGTTTTCTTAGTCAAACAAGCTTGGAAACTTGGATCTTGCATCCGTATACACTTTTGCAGTTGTTAGAGTGTACTGTCAGTGAAAACGTTTTCCCTCACTCACTTTAAGTTTTTTGCCTTTATTAACTCGTGTACAGCACAGGAGTGAATGAACGTGTTTCATGCGCACCTTAGAAACTCATAAGTGCCACATCGCGTTTAGATCAACATTTCGTTTCATCGGTGAAACAGTTTGTCATCGCACAGACTGGGAAGTGTCGAAAGAAGCAGAAACTGAAAATGTTGACTTTGTCGAATGCTTTACACACGCATGTACTTTCTTAAGTCTTTGCGAGGTGCGATCCAGCGCATACTGTTAGAGTGAAGATTCAGTCACTGTGAGAGTTCTTTTCATTGCAGCGAGCTGTACTGCTCTCACAATAAAGGGAAACATGAACCTTACACTGGTACTGGCCAAGAAGGAAAACTGAAGTGTTGCCAGTCCAGGAATGAGAAATCATTAGTACCTGACTTTGTTTCTGAGCCAAACACAAAACTAAGTTTTCTTAGTCAAACTAGCTTGGAAACTTGGATCTTGCATCCGTATACACTTTTGCAGTTGTTAGAGTGTACTGTCAGTGAAAACGTTTTCCTCACTCACTTTAAGTTTTTGCATTTCTTAACTCGTGTACAGCACAGGAGCGAATGAACGTGTTTCATGCGCACCTTAGAAACTCGCAAGTGCCCAAATCGCGTTTAGAACAACATTTCGTTTCATCGGTGAAACAGTTTGTCATCGCACAGACTGGGAAGTGTACGAAGAAGCAGAAACTGAAAGTGTTGACTTTTTCGAATGCTTTACACACGCATGTACTTTCTTAAGTCTTTGCGAGGTGCGATCCAGCGCATACTGTTAGAGTGAAGATTCAGTCACTGTGAGAGTTCTTTCATTGCAGCGAGCTGTACTGCTCTCACAATGGGAAACATGAACCTTACACTGGCACTGGCCAAGAAGGAAAACTGAAGTGTTGCCAGTCCAGGAATGAGAAATCATTAGTACCTGACTTTGTTTTTGAGCCAAACACAAAACTAAGTTTTCTTAGTCAAACAAGCTTGGAAACTTGGATCTTGCATCCATATACACTTTGCAGTTGTTAGAGTGTACTGTCAGTGAAAACGTTTTCCTCACTCTACTTTTTGTTTTTTGCATTTCTAACTCGTGTACAGCACAGGAGCGAATGAATCGTGTTTCATGCGCACCTTAGAAACTCGCAAGTGCCACATCGCGTTTAGAACAACATTTCGTTTCATCGGTGAAACAGTTTGTCATCGCACAGACTGGGAAGTGTACGAAGAAGCAGAAACTGAAAGTGTTGACTTTTGTCGAATGCTTTACACACGCATGTACTTTCTTAAGTCTTTGCGGTGCGATCCAGCGCATACTGTTAGAGTGAAGATTCAGTCACTGTGAGAGTTCTTTTCATTGCAGCGAGCTGTACTGCTCTCACAATGAAGGGAAACATGAACCTTACACTGGCACTGGCCAAGAAGGAAAACTGAAGTGTTGCAAGTCCAGGAATGAGAAATCATTAGTACCTGACTTTGTTTCTGAGCCAAACACAAAACTAAGTTTTCTTAGTCAAACAAGCTTGAAACTTGGATCTTGCATCCGTATACACTTTTGCAGTTGTTAGAGTGTACTGTCAGTGAAAACGTTTTCCCTCACTCACTTTAAGTTTTTTTTGCTTTATTAACTCGTACAGCACAGGAGCGAATGAACGTGTTTCATGCGCACCTTAGAAACTCGCAAGTGCCACGCGCGTTTAGATCAACATTTCGTTTCATCGGTGAAACAGTTTGTCATCGCACAGACTGGGAAGTGTACGAAGAAGCAGAAACTGAAAATGTTGACTTTGTCGAATGCTTTACACACGCATGTACTTTCTTAAGTCTTTGCGAGGTGCGATCCAGCGCATACTGTTAGAGTGAAGATTCAGTCACTGTGAGAGTTCTTTTCATTGCAGCGAGCTGTACTGCTCTCACAATGAAGGGAAACATGAACCTTACACTGGCCAAGAAGGAAAACTGAAGTGTTGCCAATCCAGGAATGAGAAATCATTAGTACCTGACTTTGTTTCTGAGCCAAACACAAAATTAAGTTTTCTTAGTCAAACAAGCTTGAAACTTGGATCTTGCATCCGTATACACTTTTGCAGTTGTTAGAGTGTACTGTCAGTGAAAACGTTTTCCTCACTCACTTTAAGTTTTTGCATTTCTTAACTCGTGTACAGCACAGGAGCAAATGAACGTGTTTCATGCGCACCTTAGAAACTCGCACGTGCCACATCGCGTTTAGAACAACATTTTGTTTCATCGGTGGAACAGTTTGTCATTGCACAGACTGGGAAGTGTACGAAGAAGCAGAAACTGAAAATGTTGACTTTTGTCGAATGCTTTACACACGCATGTACTTTCTTAAGTCTTTGCGAGTGCGATCCAGCGCATACTGTTAGAGTGAAGATTCAGTCACTGTGAGAGTTCTTTTCATTGCAGCGAGCTGTACTGCTCTCACAATGAAGGGAAACATGAACCTTACACTGGCACTGGCCAAGAAGGAAAACTGAAGTGTTGCAAGTCCAGGAATGAGAAATCATTAGTACCTGACTTTGTTTCTGAGCCAAACACAAAACTAAGTTTTCTTAGTCAAACAAGCTTGGAAACTTGGATCTTGCATCCGTATACACTTTTGCAGTTGTTAGAGTGTACTGTCAGTGAAAACGTTTTCCCTCACTCACTTTAAGTTTTTTGCATTTTTTAACTCGTGTACAGCACAGGAGTGAATGAACGTGTTTCATGCGCACCTTAGAAACTCGCAAGTGCCAAATCGCGTTTAGAACAACATTTCGTTTCATCAGTGAAACAGTTTGTCATCGCACAGACTGGGAAGTGTACGAAGAAGCAGAACTGAAAATGTTGACTTTGTCGAATGCTTTACACACGCATGTACTTTCTTAAGTCTTTGCGAGTGTGATCCAGCGCATACTGTTAGAGTGAAGATTCAGTCACTGTGAGAGTTCTTTTCATTGCAGCGAGCTGTACTGCTCTCACAATGAAGGAAACATGAACCTTACACTGGCACTGGCCAAGAAGGAAAACTGAAGTGTTGCAAGTCCAGGAATGAGAAATCATTAGTACCTGACTTTGTTTCTGAGCCAAACACAAAACTAAGTTTTCTTAGTCAAACAAGCTTGGAAACTTGGATCTTGCATCCGTATACACTTTTGCAGTTGTTAGAGTGTACTGTCAGTGAAAACGTTTTCCCACTCACTTTAAGTTTTTTGCCTTTCTTAACTCGTGTACAGCACAGGAGCCGAATGAACGTGTTTCATGCGCACCTTAGAAACTCGCAAGTGCCACATCGCGTTTAGAACAACATTTCGTTTCATCGGTGAAACAGTTTGTCATCGCACAGACTGGGAAGTGTACGAAGAAGCAGAAACTGAAAATGTTGACTTTTGTCGAGAATGCTTTACACACGCATGTACTTTTTTAAGTCTTTTTGCGAGGTGCGATCCAGCGCATACTGTTAGAGTGAAGATTCAGTCACTGTGAGAGTTCTTTTCATTGCAGCGAGCTGTACTGCTCTCACAATGAAGGGAAACATGAACCTTACACTGGCACTGGCCAAGAAGGAAAACTGAAGTGTTGCAAGTCCAGGAATGAGAAATCATTAGTACCTGACTTTGTTTCTGAGCCAAACACAAAACTAAGTTTTCTTAGTCAAACAAGCTTGGAACTTGGATCTTGCATCCAGTATACACTTTTGCAGTTGTTAGAGTGTACTGTCAGTGAAAACGTTTTCCCTCACTCACTTTAAGTTTTTTGCCTTATTAACTCGTGTACAGCACAGGAGCGAATGAACGTGTTTTCATGCGCACCTTAGAAACCGCAAGTGCCACATCGCGTTTAGAACAACATTTCGCTTTCATCGGTGAAACAGTTTGTCATCGCACAGACTGGGAAGTGTACGAAGAAGCAGAAACTGAAAATGTTGACTTTGTCGAATGCTTTACACACGCATGTACTTTCTTAAGTCTTTGCGAGGTGCGATCCAGCGCATACTGTTAGAGTGAAGATTCAGTCACTGTGAGAGTTCTTTTCATTGCAGCGAGCTGTACTGCTCTCACAATGAAGGGAAACATGAACCTTACACTGGCACTGGGCCAAGAAGGAAAACTGAAGTGTTGCAAGTCCAGGAATGAGAAATCATTAGTACCTGACTTTGTTTCTCAGCCAAACACAAAATTAAGTTTTCTTAGTCAAACAAGCTTGAAACTTGGATCTTGCATCCGTATACACTTTTTGCAGTTGTTAGAGTGTACTGTCAGTGAAAACGTTTTCCTCACTCACTTTAAGTTTTTGCCTTTATTAACTCGTGTACAGCACAGGAGTGAATTAACGTGTTTCATGCACCTTAGAAACTCGCAAGTGCCACATCGCGTTTAGATCACCATTTCGTTTCATCGGTGAAACAGTTTGTCATCGCACAGACTTCGGAAGTGTACGAAGAAGCAGAAACTGAAAATGTTGGCTTTGTCGAATGCTTTACACACGCATGTACTTTCTTAAGTCTTTGCGAGGTGCGATCCAGCGCATACTGTTAGAGTGAAGATTCAGTCACTGTGAGAGTTCTTTTTCATTGCAGCGAGCTGTACTGCTCTCACAATGAAGGAAACATGAACCTTACACTGGCACTGGCCAAGAAGGAAAACTGAAGTGTTGCAAGTCCAGGAATGAGAAATCATTAGTACCTGACTTTGTTTCTGAGCCAAACACAAAACTAAGTTTTCTTAGTCAAACAAGCTTGAAACTTGGATCTTGCATCCGTATACACTTTTGCAGTTGTTAGAGTGTACTGTCAGTGAAAATGTTTTCCTCACTCACTTTAAGTTTTTTGCCTTTCTTAACTCATGTACAGCACAGGAGCGAATGAACGTGTTTCATGCGCACCTTAGAAACTCGCAAGTGCCAAATCGCTTAGAACAACATTTCGTTTCATCGGTGAAACAGTTTGTCATCGCACAGACTGGGAAGTGTACGAAGAAGCAGAAACTGAAAGTGTTGACTTTTTGTCGAATGCTTTACACACGCATGTACTTTCTTAAGTCTTTGCGAGGTGCGATCCAGCGCATACTGTTAGAGTGAAGATTCAGTCACTGTGAGAGTTCTTTTCATTGCAGCGAGCTGGCCACTGCTCTCACAATGAAGGGAAACATGAACCTTACACTGGCACTGGCCAAGAAGGAAAACTGAAGTGTTGCAAGTCCAGGAATGAGAAATCATTAGTACCTGACTTTGTTTCTCAGCCAAACACAAAACTAAGTTTTCTTAGTCAAACAAGCTTGGAAACTTGGATCTTGCATCCGTATACACTTTTGCAGTTGTTAGAGTGTACTGTCAGTGAAAACGTTTTCCCTCACTCTAAGTTTTTTGCCTTATTAACTCGTGTACAGCACAAGAGTGAATGATCGTGTTTCATGCGCACCTTATAAACTCGCAAGTGCCACATCACGTTTAGATCAACATCTCGTTTCATCGGTGAAACAGTTTGTCATCGCACAGACTGGGAAGTGTACGAAGAAGCAGAAACTGAAAATGTTGACTTTTGTTGAATGCTTTACACACGCATGTACTTTCTTAAGTCTTTGCGAGGTGCGATCCAGCGCATACTGTTAGAGTGAAGATTCAGTCACTGTGAGAGTTCTTTTTCATTGCAGCGAGCTGTACTGCTCTCACAATGAAGGGAAACATGAACCTTACACTGGCATTGGCCAAGAAGGAAAACTGAAGTGTTGCAAGTCCAGGAATGAGAAATCATTAGTACCTGACTTTGTTTCTGAGCCAAACACAAAACTAAGTTTTCTTAGTCAAACAAGCTTGAAACTTGGATCTGCATCCGTATACACTTTTGCAGTTGTTAGAGTGTACTGTCAGTGAAAACATTTTCCTCACTCACTTTAAGTTTTTGCCTTTCTTAACTCGTGTACAGCACAGGAGTGAATGAACGTGTTTCATGCGCACCTTAGAAACTCGCAAGTGCCACATCGCGCTTAGATCAACATTTCGCTTCATCGGTGAAACAGTTTGTCATCGCACAGACTGGGAAGTGTACGAAGAAGCAGAAACTGAAAATGTTGGTTTTTGTCGAATGCTTTACACACGCATGTACTTTCTTAAGTCTTTTAGGTGCGATCCAGCCATACTGTTAGAGTGGAAGATTCAGTCACTGTGAGAGTTCTTTTCATTGCAGCGAGCTGTACTGCTTTCACAATGAAGGGAAACATGAACCTTACACTGGTACTGGGCTAAGAAGGAAAAACTGAAGTGTTGCAAGTCCAGGAATGAGAAATCATTAGTACCTGACTTTGTTTCTGAGCCAAACACAAAACTAAGTTTTCTTGGTCAAACTAGCTTTGAAACTTGGATCTTGCATCCGTATACACTTTGCAGTTGTTAGAGTGTACTGTCAGTGAAAACGCTTTCCCTCACTCACTTTAAGTTTTTTTGCCTTTCTTAACCTCACAGCACAGTATACAGGAGCGAATGAACGTGTTTCATGCGCACCTTAGAAACTCGCAAGTCCCAAATCGCTTAGAACAACATTTCGTTTCATCGGTGAAACAGTTTGTCATCGCACAGACTGGGAAGTGCACGAAGAAGCAGAAACTGAAAGTGTTGACTTTTGTCGAATGCTTTACACACGCATGTACTTTTTCTTAGCCTTTGCGGGTGCTGATCCAGCTGATACTGTTAGAGTGAAGATTCAGTCACTGTAGATTCTTTTCATTGCGGCCCGAGCTGTACTGCTCTCCAATGAAGGAAACATGAACCTTACACTGGCACTGGCCAAGAAGGAAAACTGAAGTGTTGCCAGTCCAGGAATGAGAAATCATTAATACCTGACTTTGTTTGTGAAACCAAAATACAAACCTAAGTTTTCTTAGTCAAACAAGCTTGGAAACTTGGATCTTGTCCGTATACACTTTCTTTTGTGCAGTTGTTGGAGTGTACTGACAGTGAAATGTTTCTCCACTCACTTTCAGTTTTTGGCTTTCTTAAATTTCCTGCTTCATCGGTGAAACAGTTTGTCATCGCACAGACTGGGAAGTGCACGAAGAAGCAGAAACTGGAAAGTGTTGACTTTGTCGAATGCTTTACACACGATGGGCCTTCTCTAAGTCTTTGCGAGGTGCGATCCAGCGCATACTGTTAGAGTGAAGATTCAGTCACTGTGAGAGTTCTTTTCATTGCGCGAGCTGTACTGCTCTCACAATGAAGGAAACATGAACCTTACACTGCACTGGCCAAGAAGGAAAACTGAAGTGTTGCAAGTCCAGAATGAGAAATCATTAATACCTGACTTTGTTTGTGAACCAAACACAAACCTAAGTTTTCTTAGTCAAACAAGCTTGAAACTTGGATCTTGCATCCGTGATACTTTTGCAGTTGTTGAGTGTACTGACAGTGAAAATGTTTTCCTTCACTCACTTCAGTTTTTTTGGCTTTCTTAAATCATTTACAGCACACGAGCTGAATGAACGTGTTTCATGCGCACCTTATAAACTCGCAAGTGCCATATCGCAGAGGACACATAATCCTGGGCTTGGAGTCAAAGGGGGAGGAGTCGCCGCGGCCCCTCGTGAGAGGGAACCCCTGCCTTTTAAGGAAAGAAATAGGAGAATAGTTAGGATTATGAAGGTGGAGATGGGGAGGAGGTGGGATGCCGAGATGCGAAGCACTCATGGGTAACAGGTACGTGGTGTTTACACCTGTAGCAACCGGAAGGAGTGAGTAGAGGAAGGGTTGTCTGAGAGTTTTCCCTAATCTCTGTTTTACCAAACAACAATCTCAGTAGTATAAAACTCTCAGACAACGATATAGAATTTAAGAGCAGTTTATTGATAAGAGATAGAAAGGAATGAACTTGGGCTTGGAGTCAAAAGGGGAGGAGGTCAAGCCGCCCGTGAGAGGGAACCTCAAAAGACTGCCAGCCCTGGAGCGGAAGGGAGGTTTGGGTTAGCTTATGGATACGTGGTGATCACTGTATTAATGAGGTGTA
>CM040753.1:35919473-35993352 GCA_022829145.1 Albula goreensis
ATAGAAACCTATCCACCAGGTTTGGTAGTTGTAGCTTGTATAGTTTTGGCTGGGCAAACACTTTTAGGGCAGAAAAATAATAATAAAAATCGGAACAATTCCAATAGGGTTCCAGCAGCTTCGCTGCTTGGACCCCTAACTATAACTGATTACCTTGCTAACTTTTCCGTAGATGGTGACCAGCTGGAATTCGGCCGGAGGTTCTTTGCCCAGTGTGAGTGGGGTGCTCTTCGGAGTGCTTTGCTGCCTCCATGACCTCTTCAGGTGTGTCCATTTTTCTGCACAAAAACACTTTTGTGTCAGCTTTAAAATAAATTTGACATTTATAATGCCATTTTGGTGAAACCAGCCTGTAGTTTCTAATCATATATGTAAGTCCCTCTTTTGGAGGATGAGACAGGGCATCATACAGCGGCCAGTTTGCTTTTGCCTTGAGCACTGCCACTTGGTCACAGAAGCCAAGGTGCACCAATAGTTTTGTCCTCTCAGCTTGAACTCCATCTGCCAAAAATTTGAAGGATACGACCTTCTCTGCCTCCCTTACTGAAAACACATTTAACCCGTAGTGTCGGGAGTTTAGAATATAGGGTCCTATTCCCCTGATACTGGAACAGCTCCTGAATGGAATGTTTGGAAAGCATTGTGCATCTCTTACTGTTATATGAGGTAAAAACTGTATTTATAGCTAGTGTATTTGTTTTGAATTTAATTCTCTCTGTTACTGGATAAAGTGTTACTATGCCAGACCTTTCTGAGTTATGCATGTTTGTTTTGTATTTGATATTGTCTGTCATTGGGTGAAGTGTTGCTGTGTTTGCCAGACTTGAAAGGATTGGCTACCGTAATTCTGAGGCATCTTTCATTGTTCTGATTGAGATTATGTTTTTGGAGGGAAATACTGCGCTGGACTTGAATTGCTTGTACAACCTAAGCCTGAGATGCTCTTTTTTTAACTGATAATATTAATGTAAGATCTAATAAATTAATGAATTATTCAGAGATGGCTAGTTTTTTGTGTGTGTTGGTGCTTGAGGGAGTATGCGTTCTATGCACCTGAGATGAAGTAAATGAAAGGTGGTCAGTTACCTCAGGAGTAGAGTTTGTCTTTTTTCAGTTTTCTTTTACCTCACCTCATGACCTTTTCATGACCTGAAGAATTCTCTGGTATTGATGATGCATAAAATATCTGGCTAGCAAGCAAAGTGTTTAATTCTGTTGTAATATATCCTTATTCTGTGGTATTAATAAATTGATATGTAATTACTAATTATTAAGTAAAATATATCTATTCAAGCAATAAATCTTTGATCTGACTCTTCCTCCATTAGTGAGGTAATTAATTTAAGTATAGAACCACACAATATCCATGAACCCTGCCAAATGAGCATATTGAATTATGTTAGTGTTTTAGTGCATGTTTGTGTGAGAGAGTTAACAAATGGGTAAAATGGGAGGCTGCTTGTGTAAATCTGTCTGTGTGTAAATTGGTGTGAGACATTCACTGAGTGGGGACTGGTGAATCGAGTTGTTAGTCAACTAATTGCATTACACATTATTTTAGCCTTTTCTTTCATCATATAAACCTTGGTATGACTGCGGCTAATTTAAGAGCATATGTATGTGTGAGCAACATACCTGTGCATGTTTAAGAGAGTAAAATAATGGGAATGGGAAACCACCTGTATGAGTGAGTGTAGGTTGTGTATTGAAAGAAAAGTGAGTGAGAGAATGGCAGTAGATGTGAGACAGCAAAGCGAGTGGGTAATTGAGAAAGTGAGAGCTAGCTGTGTGTATCTGAATGACAGAAAAGGTGAGCAAGCAAGATTTGGCTGAGTGAGAGTGTGGATGAGTGGACAAGAGTGAGTGATGGCTAGCTTGGTGTGAATTTGTATGACTGAGGCCTGGCTGTGTGTGAGAATGAGGAGAGAACAGTTGAATGTGTGCTTGCCTTTATTTGAGGGTTCTGATATTCATTCAGACACTTTGTTGGGAAACCAGAGAACACTGGTCATTGTCACAGAGCACATTGTTATCATTTCTTGCCCGTGTAGTACAAAATGTCAGGCATTTTGACTCTAACCTTCCAAAATTGGTGAGTCTTCTGTGGGTTTTTTTTTACTCCTGCATTGTCTTCAGTGACCTTTTGAAGGGAGAGCTTCCATTTCCTATTTGGCGACTGAAAAAATAAAAAATGAATTGCTTACCAAAGCTGAAATTTTTTGACATTTATTCTGAAATTACAATAGGACTTGAGGACCTGTATCTGAATTTGTTAAACTTAACTAACTCATCCATGTTAGTGCCCCTAACATGGATGAGTACCTGCAGAGGTGACCAGCTTATGCTGATGACTTCCTTCAGTGTTGACATGTGGGTAAGAATGTTGCCCTCTAATTGGCTGGAAAGAAACTTCAACTTTCTCATGAAAGCCATCACCAGGCCGTACATTTCATGTGCAAAGAGGCCCTTGCCTTGCAGCTTTGTGTTTAGTTCATTCATTCGTGCAGTCACATCAACAGCAAAAGCCAGATCTGCCATCCAGTCTGCATCTGAAAGCTCTGTGATATCCCTGCCTTTCTTCTCACAAAACTCCTGAATCTCTGCTCTCAGATCCCATACTCTTTTAAGCACCTTGCCCAGGCTGAGCCACCTGACACCTGTTTGGTAGCCTATGTCACTATGTTTGCTCTCATGCTCCTCCAAAAGTACAACAAACTGTCTGTGATTCAATGCTCTTACCCTGACGACGTTAACTATTTTAGTTACAACATCAATAACATGGTTGATTTTTAGTACTGACTTGCACAACACCTCCTGATGTATGCAATGCAAAAATATCAATTTCTGTTCTGGGTTTATTTCAGTCACTTTATCTTGCATCCGCTTCAAAAGTCCAACATTTTTCCTTGTCAAATTTGGACAGCCATCGGTTGTAATACCTGCCAATTTCAGCCATTTTAGTCCCAGCTTGTCCATGCATGCATTTTCCTCTGTGAACAAATCACTCCCCATCATAGTCCCTTTCATCAGAGTGAACGTGTTTCCTTACAAACACGCAAGTGCCAAACCGCGTTTACAACAACATTTCCTTTCATTGCTGTAATGTTTGTCATCTGAAAGGCTGGGGAGTGTATGAAGAAGCAGAAACTGAAAATGTTGGCTTTTATTGAATGCTGTACACACATGTAATTTCTTAGGTCTTTGCCAGGTATAATTCCACATACACTGATAGAGTGAGGATTCAGTCACTTTGAGAGTTCTTTTCATTGCAGAGACATTTCATTACTGCTCTCAGAATGACCCTACACGCACACCTTACACTTCCACCGGCCTAAATGGAGACCTGAAGTGTTGCAAGTCCCAGAATGAAATATCTTCAATACATGACAATGTCAGTGAGCAAAACACAGAACTAAGTTTCCTGAGGTCCTACAAGCTTGGAGACTGTAATCTTGTATCTGGCCATGAAGCCATGGGTTCCATGGTGTAACGGTTAGCATGCTTTCTGAATCCAGTGATGCGAGTTGAAATCTCAGTGGGACCTTTGCTCTTCTAACCAGGATATTGCTCTCTGAGTGCAATGCATGCATGCTTGAGCTACTGAACTGTCATGTATGAGAAAATGTATTCTTCATACTGTTTGGCTAATGGCAAACTCTTTCAGACCAGATGTTGCTGTTGTGCAATTTACTTGAGATTGAGAACATCCATCTAGACTGAAAATGAACCCAAAAGTTGCATCAAGAAAAGAAAAATGAGTCAAGATGTTGGGACAGGGAAACAGGTTAGCTTGAGTCTTGCAAATTAGCCAAGATGTTCTTTTAGTGGCACAGATATTGACTCTAAATAGCACACTGTGATTGGGTTTCCTACAGACCAAAAATAAATTTGCAGTGCAAATAGTTCCTTATTCCTTGTATTAATTGGCAGGATCACATTACTTTTTGTAATCAATCTTGTTTTTGGCCTTAAATAAGTGATACATTAAATTAACAGATATAAATGCTAAAACATTTTCCAATGATTTGCAATTTTACACAACTTCAATTTATTTTGGCTATTCTGTGAATACATTTGAAATGAAGATCAGTGGGCCAAACCTTTGAGGTTGTATTTAAAACATCTAGACTGATCAAAAAAACAAGAAAAGAAAAATATCAAGAGTCTTGTCGTCTTTTAGCATATGACCATGGCAAAATAAATTTGCCTTGTATTAATTGGCATTACTTTTTGTAATCAATCTTGTTTTTGGCCTTAAATAAGTGATACATTAAATATATATGCATTTTTAACCAATTTATAACATAGATAGACCTAAAACATGTGAACATATCAAGATAGCATGACCATGTCTTCAGGGACCATTCACAAATTGGTGGGAATTACCCACGAGTTACCCACCAGTGCAGTGCAGTGTTTTATTTTTCTATTCAGAGTTTCTATTCAGCCTCTCTAGCCACAACTTAAACTGTATCAGGAAGTTACAGATGAATATACAAGTAGGTGGAGTTGGAGTGCAGCTTTTACTGTAGCTCTGAGACACACAGAGACGCTATTGCATCAGACTGATCTGCAAACACCTGATCTGATATTTACTCATACCTGAAGTAATCTACATATCAGAAAAATGAGCAGAAACAATATCCAAGTTTGTATTTAATGGAGCGCTCTCATGATGTTATTTATCATGACCAGATTTAGATGATGGGCAAGTGACCTGTTAATCAAAAATTTTAAAACTCTTTCAAGAAACAATGAGAAGGTATACTTATTGAATCTACCATTTCTATTTTTCATTCAGGCAAGGATGAATTTTTAGAGGACATGGTTTTTTTTCTTTTTTTTTCATTTGGCTGAAAAAGTATGTCTAATTACTGCATCATAAAAATATCAAAAACAGAACACTACACCAAACTACTCTTGAGTGTGAAAAGCAGGAGTGTGTTGGCCCTAATTAAAGTCTCTCCTGTCTTTCTGTGGCTGAATACCTCAGGCTAGTGTTGGTGGGGCTGAGTGGTGTTGGGAAGAGTGCAGCAGGAAACACCATCCTGGGCGAAGACATTTAAATCTCAGATCAGCTCCTGTTCTCTGATCCTGATGAGTGAGAAAAGGAGAAGGAGTAGTGTGTGGGAAAAGAGTCGCTGTGGTGGACACTCCAGGCCTGTTCAACACTGAGCTCACAAAAATGAGTCAAGATGTTGCTCTGTGAGCAGGGAAATCCAGCCATCATGTGTGAAAAGGGTCACACATGAAATGACCCGATCGTATAGCCTGTGGTTCCGGCTGCATCATATGCAGGTCCCAAAGACGTGCAAATTAGCAAGGATGTTGCTCTCTGAGTGCAAAGCAGCTCAATGAAATGATGCATTGTGTTTAATAGAAAGTGAATGCCCATATTTTCCCACAGGGTTGGTAGTTGTACTGTGGTTCATGTGGCATGTTCTTTTGTATTGCGTAGGCACCATGGGGGCAGTGTGCTCTTTTCCAAGAGGCAGAGACACCTGACGAAAGGATCTGAGAGGTAAATTCACTCCACTTTCAATTCTTGTGGGATCACTTTTCACAGACGACAGGTAGCAGGTCATTAACAAGAAGCCACGGCATCCTTTTGTTATTTTAATACACATTAAAGGAGTTACAGGAATGTTCGTTCAAGCTTGTCAAATACTCTCCAGAAAGGTCTTTCAACTGGCTTCAAACACTAAAAGTTACAGGAGTGTTTATTCAAGATTTATACATGTTTTAAACTTCACATCTGACCACATACAAATGTCACTGATTGTCACGGAGAGCATTACTAGTACGACAAATACACACACAAACGTTAACTGTACTGAAGAATCTTATCAAGTGTAAAATAACTAGACACCGTTGTGTACAATTTACGTCCCTTGCCAAGTCCTCACTACTCACAATGAACCTACTTAAACTCCCAGGACAGCATTCAGCTGATATGCACTCGGATTGTTTACATACAATTGAAGAAAATGATTAATATTACTACAGCCATTGTCACTCTTCATTCAGCATCCTATCCTCAGCAAGCCGAATTCTAATTGTAAGACTGGCAGGCAAAACTTTTGGACACAGACGCTGTTGTTCCCCACTGTGACACCGTTAGTTGCAGCAGCGTTTGTTCTAGCTTTATTTGACGACGTCACAGAGACAATACGGCAAAAGGCAAAATCCCATTCATGTCAAGGACGGTAAAGTTAGTGCACGACTCCGGTCTCGTACTGGCAAGGAATTTCACCATCTAACCACATGTTAATGACACTGATTTTCATGGCCAGCCGTACTATTACGAGAAACAAACACACCAAAGTTAACTGTGCTGTACTGAAGAATCTTATCAAGTGTAAAAATAACTAGACACCGATGTGTACAATTTTCCTCCCTTGCCGAATCCTCACTACTCACAACGAACCTACTTAAACTCCCAGGACGGCATGCAGCTGATATGCACTCGGATTGCTTACATACAATTTGACAATAATAATTGAAATTACTACGGCGGCCGCAGTCAACCAACACCAGAGCTTCCCAAGTTCCGTGGGAAAACTTGCTCTCATCACATAAAAATACAGCATCCCTCCACACCTATTACCGGGCAAAACCTCTCTCGTTAATTAAAACAAACCCATTGTCACTCCTCATTCAGCATCATATCCTCAGCAAGTCGAATTCTAATTGTAAGACAGACTGGCAAAACTTTTGGACACAGACGCTACTGTTCTCCAGGCTGACGCCGGTAGTTGCAGCAGTGTTTGCTCTAGCTTTATACATGTTTTCATTGACGTCACAGAGACTGTACGGCAAAATCCCATTCATGTCAAGGACAGTAAAGTTAGTGCACGACTCCCGTCTCGTACTGGCAAGGAATTTCACCATCTAACCACATATTAATGACACCGATTTTCACGGCGAGCCTTAGTAGTATGACAAACAAACACACCAAAGTTAACTGTGCTGTACTGAAGAATCTTATCAAGTGTAAAAAAAAAAAAAACCCTAGAAACCGATGACAGTTGCAGATAACATGGTCACGTTTTCGTAATGTCATTGTCGTTATTATATAAATAAGATAATATTGTACATAACTGGATGGTTTTTGTATTAACAATATGAGTTACAAGTATATTTCTGTCTTTTTTTCTTATGATTATGCATGAATATAAAGAATGTAGGTGTATACCACCATCCTTCCACTCCGAGACTGACCATCCCCCTTGAATTTTTTTTTTTTTTTTTTTTACAAATACACTGGGTATGCTAGAAAACATAAACACCTGTGAGGTCTCCACTGCCGTTTTCTCCCTAATGGCTCTGGCCTCTACTCACTTTGTGAAGAAGTCTGTGGCCATCAAACAGGATCGCTTCCCGTTCCTTGATGTCTTGAATGGCCCAATGAGGTCGACGCCTGAGTTTGTACAGAAAGACATAAGAAACTCATGAATCAATAGCTCTACATTTGACTGCAATGCAAGCCTTCACACGATGAATGGTCATACCAATCATGTTCCACGGTGCCACTGGTTTGATTGGCTTCACCTCTGGTGCCTCCGTCTTAACCTGCTCAAACTTTTGGCATGGGACACAGGTGCTGATCTCCAAGTAAAGGTGCAGTAAAGCAAAAAAGCTGTATTAAACTCCAGAAAGGTTTTGACTGAGGTTATAATTTCACTGTAAAGTTTCTATTGTAAATGCATAAAAATGTTTAAAGATATACTAGATACGATGAGGTTGTACCACAGCTATCATTATAATACATTATACATTTGAGACATTATGTATACAATATCATTGTAAAACATTATAAGGCATTTTATGTCACAATAATCAAAACTATACAGTGCACATTTGAGACAGGAAGTAATATGGATCAACTTACCCATTACTCCACATCCTCTCTGATGTTATGCCAGTAGAACCGCTGCCTAATCTTCCCCACCACGCAGTTACGTCCAAAGTGGCCAGCGTGGACCTCCGAGAGGATGGCCACCTTCTCCTCCTCGGAGAGTAAAACTCTCCCCAGGGACAAGCCATCCGTCCCCATGTAGTACAAGATTACACCTGCAAGGAAGCAATATAGGGATACATCTATTTAGTTGCTACTGCTGTGATGGATCAGCTAGATCATCACAGGATCGAAGGATTCCTTGTGTTTGTTTATGTGAAATCATGATTCCAAACAGCAGAATGACAGTAACTGACATTTCAATGCATAAGAAGAGCTGGTGTGGACGAGAAGCGTGATTGGCTCAGGTATCCTGGGTATCAGTCAAAGTTAAATACCTCATGGATAGCCACTGTCCATTTTGATGGCGGGAGAAGCAGATTAACTGTTCCAATTTTCTTAACATCTCCTCCTTCCCTACCCAAGCTCAGCCATTCATTTTTCCCAACAGCAATCAGGCTCCTTTCTTGTGCTCAGACCAGCTGATTCCATCAGGCAAATCACCTGTGAGTCCTGTCCACCTAGGCGTATGTCCCGGGTAAACTGGCCTTCTGGTTACAGAATCCCATTTTATTTGTACTTTTCCTATTTTTAGTAGTAATATTTTGTCATATTTCACTCCCCCCACCTGGCTGAATCTTAAAGGGATAGTATCACATGCAAAATGTAGTTTTTTTTTTTAACTATTTCATCACGATGTATGCTCTAACTGGCATAGACAGATTTAGAAAAAAAAAAACAGACAGTGAGCAAAAACACAGCACTTACACAAACACATATTTTTCACACTTTTGATAGGTGTGACTGGGTTCAGGGATTGGCAGTGGATGGGCAATTAGCCCCACCAAGAGCATAGGCTCTGCGGGCCAGGGATATCGGACTCCTGGCACACACCACTCGCAAACTATGCTGCTTTTTAGTTTGGTCCTTGTCCAGGGCACGGCTGTCCAAGGATGACTCTCCCTTTCGGGGAATCAACCCCATCTCCCTATCTATTGCTTGGCCTGTGATTGGGTTTCGTCCTATGTAAGTCCCAAACACATGAAAATCAGCCAGGTTGCCTCTCTCTGAGTGCAATGGATAAGAAAACAGCTTGATAAAATGCATTATGAGGAAGAGAAAGTGAATGCCCATATTTCCCCCCAGGGTAACCTATGGTTCATGTGGCATTTTCTGCTCTGTAGGCATCATGGGGTCAGTTTGCTCTTTTCTGAGAAGCACATACACCTTATGAAAGGATTTGAGAGATAAATTCAATCCGATTCCAGATTGCGGAATCCCATTTTATTTGCACTTTTTCTTTATTTCATATCAACCACTGTCCAAATCCTGTTAAATTTGTCTTACCGGGAATCTATACTTTGTAGTTCAGATTCGTGACCAAAAAAAAAAAACATTTGGCTGGCTAGAGTATGAATAAAAGTATAAACCACACACACGCATGCACACGCACACTTTTCCTTCCTTTATTTCTTGTTCCTTCCTGCCCAGGAAGTAATATTTTGTCATATTTCACTCCCCCCACCTAGCTGAATCTCGAAGGGAAAGTGTCACATGCAAAGTGTAGTTGCTTTTTTTGTTTTTTGAACCAGTTCATCACTTTGTGTGCTCTGTCGACACACAGAAACACACACAAAAAATACAGACAACGAGCAGAAACAGAGCACTCACACAAGCACATGTTTTCACACCTTTGATAGGTTCTGACTGGGCTCAGGGATCGGCAGTGGATGGGCAATTAGCAGGCCTAAGAGCATAGGCTTTGCAGGCCAGGGATATTTGACTCCTGGCTAGCACCAGCCGTAAAATATTCCGCTGTTTAGTTTGCTCCTTGTCCAGGGCAAGGCTGTCCAAGGATGGCTCTCCCTTTCGGGGAATAATCAATTTACAGCAGAGGAGAGGTATCTGAATGAAGCATTCATTTATTCATTTTACATTCGATGAACGCCACACACAGGAATTTCTATCCACTAAATATGACATTTTCTGAATCGTGCTACATCAGATAACGCAAGATGATCAAAGACGATCCCAATCTGTGCGATAAAAACATTACACTGATGAAACGAAATGTTCTTCTAATTGTTGTTTGGTAAAACAGAGATTCGGGAGAGAAACTCTCAGACAACCCCTTCACCTATCACTCCCCTTCCGGTTGCTACAGGTATATAAACACCACGTACCTGTTACCCATCGTGCTTCGCATCTCCAGCATCCAGTGTTTCCCTGTTTCGCCTAGCTCGCACCGCTCCAACACGATGGATTTTCAGCTCCATGATTCGGATGATGACCTGTCCTGTGCTCCGGAGACGACTGCCCCACGGGTTTGCGGTCGCCGACCGACCCGTCACCTCTCATGCAGGCTGAGATCCAGGGCCGTCCTTCGGCGGTCGCCCTCCTCTCCTGTCGGCTCTCGTCGTCCGAGATGCCGTGCCCGCAGCCCTGCGGCTTCCGCTGCTGTCACTCGTCGCCAGTTCCTTCAAGGACCGCAGAACTGCGGCAGCTGAGATTTCGGGGTTCAGATTGGACCGTGACCCGGCTCTGTGAGGCTCCGCGGGATTGCGTTTCCTTGGTCTGCACGGAAAAGAGAATTGCTCCGGCTGTTCGTGGAAGCCCTCCGCACTGACAACCTGGCAGTCCCCGCCCACTCTTCCCAGCCAGCATCCGGCGCAGCTCTGTTGTCAGGGGACCTTCGTCGGACCCTGAGGCAGTCCACTGATGCGCCTGTTTCCAGCAGTGTCGCCCCCCGGGAGTGCTACTGCGGCCCTCGCCCAGATGCGCTCTCTCCCCTTCCCTCCCCCCTTTTCCCCCTTACGTGCCGGCCGGGCTGGAGTCGGCAGGCTCTACCTGGCGCCCTCGGCGTCAGCTATCCTGCCATTACACGCTCCCGAGCGCCAGGCAATGAGGTCCTCTCCCCCCCCTGCTGCCGTTGCCCTAGCTAGAGCCGGCGAGTCCCGCCAGGCGCCCTCGGCGCTTGGCGTCCAGCCTCTGCCCGCTCGCGTGGTTTCGGCACAGCGGCCCCCTCCTCCCTTCTGCTGCAGCCGCTCTCACCGGGGTAGACGAGCCGTACCTGGTGCCCTCGGCGCCGGTCGTCTCGTCTCTGCACGCTCCCGAGATGTCGGCTACGCAGCCCCCCCCGGACGCCACCGCCTTTGCAGGGTCAACGGGCCCCTCCTGATGCCTTCGGCGTCAGCATGCCCGTTATTGCACGCCCCGAGGCATCGGCTCTGCGGCCCCCTTTCCCCCCGGTCGCCACCCTTGCCGGAGTCGGCGGGCTCCAGCCGGCGCCATCGGCGCTCTCTGTCCTGCCCTCGCACTCTCCCAAGGCGTCGGCACTGCGGTTTTCTTTTCCCCCGGCTACCCTGGTCCCTCCCGGAGTCGGCGAGTTCCAGTCGGCGCACCTCGCACCCGCCAGACAGCCCCTGCACGCTTCTGGGATCCAGGCGCTGCGGACTAATTCCCCAGCTGCTACCGTCCCGGCCGGAGCGGGCGGGTTCCCTCAGACGCACCACGCGCCTCCTGACCCGCTGTCGCTGGCTCCCCGCGGACCGGTTCAGCTGCCCCCAGCTCGCGCTGCGTATCCTTCCCTGTATCCTGCTCATCATGCATTACGGTATCCGCTACCACTGCCGTTTCTGCTGCTGTCTCTCTCTCTCACTCTCTCCAAGGTCCCCACTTTCCTGCCCGGCTCCCTCAGCCACCAGTGTCCAGCCCTACAGCCTGTCCACGGCCGCTGTGATGCCTCCTCACCCAAACGCCCCTGTTTTCGAGCCTACCCCCGTGACTGCCCATCTGCGCTCGCAGATTTTGCAAGGTGCGGACGTGTGTTTGGCATCCCTGCTCTCGCCTTCCCCCTCCTGCGAACGCAGGGTTTTGGAGTGCGACGGCATCACGGTCGCGCTCAGGGCTCCTTCCTCCTCCTCCTCTAAGGTTTTAACATTCCCTGAATTCTGCCTAGCTTTTAGTCATTACACAAACATTTTCTGCTCTGTGTTTCCTCTCCGTCGCAGAGAGCTGGCCGACTATATAGCTATTGTGGCGGATTTAGCCGTCCGTTTTGGGGGTTCTCATTTCTACGCATACTATGAAATGTTTTCTGCCAAATGTGCCGTGAAGGTAGCGCAGTTTAACATATGTCCTTATTGGGGGGTTCTGGACTCAGATTCGTATTGTCGGGTTTTTCTGGGGTTGAGAGCTTCTGTTTGCAGCGTGTGCCAGTCTACTGAGCATGCTACCCATTTATGCACCATGGTAACTCCCGCTACTTCCGTCGCCACTGGTTCGGCTAGTTATGTCCCGGCGGCTTCCACTGTCGTCACCTCCCCCGAACTTGACGTCAGAGGGCGCCCCATCCTTCTCGTTGGAGGGAAATCTATATGTAATAATTTTAACAACGCCGGATGCTTCAAAACAGGGTGTAAATTTTTGCACGCGTGTAGCTTTTGCGCCGGCGCTCACGTGCACCCAGTCTGTCCTGTTTATCGTCACACCGCCCCTTCGGGCACTGCGTGACTATTTTCTTATCTGTCCACCCCCGTCAATGTTTCAAGGCTCCGTTGTGAACTCCGCGACCATCCCGACCCACTTACCTCCTTAACGGTCTCACTCACGGTTTTTCCCCTGGTTTAGTCTCCCTACCTGTCCAGTCAGTTATTTGCGGGAACCTTCAGTCGGCCGAGGCCGAGCCCGGTTGCTGGCTAAGGAAGTCGAGTCGGGGTTCATGATCGGCCCATTCGCGTCCCCTCCATTTCCGGTTTTCCGAGTGAACCCGATCGGAATTGCCACCAGAAAATACTCCGGGAAGAAACGAGTACTTATTGATCTCTCGGCCCCACACGACAGCATTGTCCCTAGCGTGAACAGTTTGATTCCCTCCGAGGATTACTCTTTGCAATACTGTACTGTTGATGCTGTTCGGCTGATAAACCTCGCGGGGTAGGCTCTTGGCTGGCTAAGGCGGACGTCACGTCGGCTTTTAAAGTGATGCCCCTAGATCCGGCTTACTGGCACCTTTTCGGTATCAGGTGGGGCGACCAGTTCTGTTTCGCGGTTCGTTTGGCTTTCGGTTCAAGAGTAGCCCCAAGATATTTGACACCCTTTCGGAAGCCCCGTGCTGGGTGCTTTTAAACAACTGTAAGGTCCCGTTCGTGCTGCACCTGCTCGACGATTCCCTATCCATCACACCCCCATCGTCCCCGCCAGCTTCGGGCATGTCCGCTTTTGTCGAGGTTTTTAAGGACCTCGGAGTCCCGTTGTCCAAGGAGAAGACCCCCGGTCCTTCTACCTCCCTCGAATTCCTCGGCATAGTTTTGGACACCGTTTCGTTTTGTGCCCGCCTTCCCTCTGATAAGTTCCGACGGATTACGTCCTGGTTGTCCGGGTACCTGGCTCAACCGCGTTGTACTAAGAGGGAGCTGTTGTCCCTACTGGGGCACTTGAATTTCGCCATGCGCGTGCTTTCCCAAGGCCGGTCGTTTGTGTCCTATCTGCTGACCCTCGCCTCCTCGGTCCCGTCCCCGCTAGATCCGGTCGAACTAGACGACTTTTGTCTGGGAGAGTTACGTTTATGGCATGAGTTCCTTCGGCGTTGGGACGGCCTGTCTTTTTTCTGACGATAGTCTGACCTCCGCTGCTGATCTCCACCTGTTCACTGACGCTGCGCCATCCGTGGGTTTCGGCGCCTTTTATCGTGGCCGCCGGTTTGCAGCCCCATGGCCTGCCGAATTCTCCTCCATCCCGCCTAATTCAGAGTCCTCTGCGCTGTTCGAAATGTTTCCCGTGGTTGCTGCAGCTGTCCTTTGGGGGTCGGAATGGTGTAAAAAGAACATTTTAATTCATTCCGACAACAGGGCTACAGTCTCCATCATCAATAAAGGCCGTTCACGTTCCAGTAGTTTCATGTCACTCCTCCGCCGTCTCACTTGGGTGTCTATATGCTATCAGTTCATTATACGTTCAGAATACATTCCCGGTCACCACACTCAATTGCTGACAGTCTCTCTCGCTTTCAATTTCAGTAATTCTTCAGTTTGGCCCCGGAAGCGCACAAGACCCCCGATCACGTTCCTCCATACTCAGCTCTTCTTCCCGTAAATCATCCACTCCTCCACCTGCACCTCCAGTCCGTCGACACCATCCTGCATGCCTTATCACCCCGCACCCTACAATCTTACTACACCTCCTGGAGCTGCTTTAAAGCGTTCCACGGCCTTTATAACATCCAGTTCCCTTCATTTGACCTAATCACGTATTCCTGTTTCATCTCATACGCTCATTCTCACTTACAGATCAAAACATCAACAATCAAAGCCTACCTGAGCGGCATTCATTTCTTTTATAAATTAATAACCGGTTCAGAATGCCCATTCTTCCACAATCCTCAAATTCAACTGTTACTCAAAGGATACCAGAAGTCAGACCCAGGCGTTTCCGAACCTAGACAACCCTTTCTGAGTTACAGGTTACGTACATGACTCTCTCCCACTGATCCGCTGTTCGTTAACGAATTCAACAGAGTAGTCACCCGCCACTGGTTTCAAAAGCATTTAAAAAATCATTCTGCATATGTCTGGTTTTCCGCTAACAATTTTTCTTCTCATTCATTCAGAATCGGAGCAGCAACCACAGCAGCACAAAACGGACTTCCGGACTATTTAATCAAACGCCTGGGTCGCTGGTCATCAGACGCTTTCCAAATTTATATCAGGTTAAACTGTATAGACATTCGTTCCGCCCACACCTCATTAATACAGTGATCACCACGTATCCATAAGCTAACCCAAACCTCACTCCGCTCCAGGGCTGGCAGTCTTTTGGGGGTTCCCTCTCACGAGGACGCGACGACTCCTCCCCCTTTTGACTCCAAGCCCAAGTTCATTCCTTTCTATCTCTTATCAATAAACTGCTCTTAAATTCTATATCGTTGTCTGAGAGTTTTATACTACTGAATTGTTGTTTGGTAAAACAGAGATTCGGGAGAGAAACTCTCAGACAACCCCTTCACCTATCACTCCCCTTCCGGTTGCTACAGGTATATAAACACCACGTACCTGTTACCCATCGTGCTTCGCATCTCCGGCATCCCACCTCCTCCCCATCTCCACCTTCATAATCCTAACTATTCTCCCTATTTCTTTCAGCCAAAAGGCAGGGGGGGGTTCCCTCTCACGAGGACGCGACGACTCCTCCCCCTTTTGACTCCAAGCCCAAGTTCATATTATACGCGATATGGCACTTGCGAGTTTATAAGGTGCGCATGAAACACGTTCATTCGCTCGTGTGCTGTAAATGATTTAAGAAAGCCAAAAAACTGAAAGTGAGTGAAGGAAAACATTTTCACTGTCAGTACACTCCAACAACTGCAAAAGTGTATACGGATGCAAGATCCAAGTTTCCAAGCTTGTTTGACTAAGAAAACTTAGGTTTGTGTTTGGTTCACAAACAAAGTCAGGTATTAATGATTTCTCATTCCTGGACTTGCAACACTTCAGTTTTCCTTCTTGGCCAGTGCCAGTGTAAGGTTCATGTTTCCCTTCATTGTGAGAGCAGTACAGCTCGCCGCAATGAAAAGAACTCTCACAGTGACTGAATCTTCACTCTAACAGTATGCGCTGGATCGCACCTCGCAAAGACTTAAGAAAGTACATGCGTGTGTAAAGCATTCGACAAAAGTCAACATTTTCAGTTTCTGCTTCTTCGTACACTTCCCAGTCTGTGCGATGACAAACTGTTTCACTGATGAAACGAAATGTTGTTCTAAATGCGATTTGGGACTTGCGAGTTTATAAGGTGCGCATGAAACACGTTCATTCGCTCCTGTGCTGATAATGAGTTAAGAAAGCCAAAAACTTAAAGTGAGTGAGGAAAAGTTTTCACTGACAGTACTCTCAACAACTGCAAAAGTGGATATGGATGCAAGAGCCAAGTTTCCAAGCTTGTTTGACCAAGAAAACTTAGTTTTGTGTTTGGCTCACAAACAAAGTCAGGTACTAATGATTTCTCATTCCTGGACTTGCAACACTTCAGTTTTCCTTCTTGGCCAGTACCAGTGTAAGGTTCATGTTTCCTTCATTGTGAGAGCAGTACAGCTCGCTGCAATGAAAAGAACTCTCACAGTGACTGAATCTTCACTCTAACAGTATGCACTGGATCGCACCTCGCAAAGACTTAAGAAAGTACATGCGTGTGTAAAGCATTCAAGAAAAGCCAACATTTTCAGTTTCTGCTTCTTCGTACACTTCCCAGTCTGTGCGATGACAAACTGTTTCACCGATAAAACGAAATGTTGTTCTAAACGCGATGTGGCACTTGCGAGTTTCTAAGGTGCGCATGAAACACGTTCATTCACTCCTCTGCTGTACATGAGTTAAGAAAGGCAAAAACTTAAAGTGAGTGAGGAAAATGTTTTCACTGACAGTACACTCTAACAACTGCAAAAGTGTATATGGATGCAAGATCCAAGTTTCCAAGCTTGTTTGACTAAGAAAACTTAGTTTTGTGTTTGGCTCAGAAACAAAGTCAGGTACTAATGATTTCTCATTCCTGGACTTGCAACACTTCAGTTTTCCTTCTTGGCCAATGCCAGTGTAAGGTTCATGTTTCCCTTCATTGTGAGAGCAGTACAGCTCCCTGCAATGAAAAAACTCTCACAGTGACTGAATCTTCACTCTAACAGTATGCGCTGGATCGCACCTCGCAAAGACTTAAGAAAGTACATGCGTGTGTAAAGCATTCAACAAAAGTCAACATTTTCAGTTTCTGCTTCTTCGTACACTTCCCAGTCTGTGCGATGACAAACTGTTTCACCGATGAAACGAGATGTTGTTCTAAACGTGATGTTGCACTTGCGAGTTTATAAGGCGCGCATGAAACACGTTCATTCACTCTTGTGCTGTAAATGAGTTAATAAAGGCAAAAACTTAAAATGAGTGAAGGAAAACGTTTTCAAAGTCAGTACACTCCAACAACTGCAAAAGTGTATATGGATGCAAGATCCAAGTTTCCAAGCTTGTTTAACTAAGAAAACTTAGTTTTGATTTTGGCTCACAAACAAAGTCAGGTATTAATGATTTCTCATTCCTGGACTTGCAACAGTTCAGTTTTCCTTCTTGGCCAGAGCCAGTGTAAGGTTCATGTTTCCCTTCATTGTGAGAGCAGTACAGCTCGCTGCAATGAAAAGAACTCTCACAGTGACTGAATCTTCACTCTAACAGTATGCGCTGGATCGCACCTCGCAAAGACTTAAGAAAGTACATGCGTGTGTAAAGCATTCGACAAAAGTCAACATTTTCAGTTTCTGCTTCTTCGTACACTTCACAGTCTGTGCGATGACAAACTGTTCCACCGATGAAACGAAATGTTGTTCTAAACGCGATGTGGCACTTGCGAGTTTCTAAGGTGCGCATGAAACACGTTCATTCGCTCCTGTGCTGTACACGAGTTAAGAAAGGCAAAAAACTTAAAGTGAGTGATGGAAAACGTTTTCACTGACAGTACACTCTAACAACTGCAAAAGTGTATACGGATGCAAGATCCAAGTTTCCAAGCTTGTTTGACTAAGAAAACTTAGTTTTGTGTTTGGCTCAGAAACAAAGTCAGGTACTAATGATTTCTCATTCCTGGACTTGCAACACTTCAGTTTTCCTTCTTGGCCAGTGCCAGTGTAAGGTTCATGTTTCCCTTCATTGTGAGAGCAGTACAGCTCGCTGCAATGAAAAGAACTCTCACAGTGACTGAATCTTCACTCTAACAGTATGCGCTGGATCGCACCTCGCAAAGACTTAAGAAAGTACATGCGTGTGTAAAGCATTCGACAAAAGTCAACATTTTCAGTTTCTGCTTCTTCGTACACTTCGAAGTCTGTGCGATGACAAACTGTTTCACCGATGAAAGGAAATTGTTCTAAACGCGATTTGGCACTTGTGATTTTCTAAGGTGCGCATGAAACACGATCATTCACTCTTGTGCTGTACACGAGTTAATAAAGGCAAAAAACTTAGAGTGAGGGAAAATGTTTTCACTGACAGTACACTCTAACAACTGCAAAAGTGTATACGGATGCAAGATCCAAGTTTCCAAGCTTGTTTGACTAAGAAAACTTAGTTTTGTGTTTGGCTCAGAAACAAAGTCAGGTACTAATGATTTCTCATTCCTGGACTTGCAACACTTCAGTTTTCCTTCTTGGCCAGTGCCAGTGTAAGGTTCATGTTTCCCTTCATTGTGAGAGCAGTACAGCTCGCTGCAATGAAAAGAACTCTCACAGTGACTGAATCTTCACTCTAACAGTATGCGCTGGATCGCACCTCGCAAAGACTTAAGAAAGTACATGCGTGTGTAAAGCATTCGACAAAAAGTCAACATTTTCAGGTTCTGCTTCTTCGTACACTTCCCAGTCTGTGCGATGACAAACTGTTTCACCGATGAAACGAAATGTTGTTCTAAACGCGATGTGGCACTTGCGAGTTTCTAAGGTGCGCATGAAACACGTTCATTCACTTCTGTGCTGTACACGAGTTAAGAAAGGCAAAAACTTAAAGTGGTGAGGGAAAACGTTTTCACTGACAGTACACTCTAACAACTGCAAAAGTGTATACGGATGCAAGATCCAAGTTTCCAAGCTTGTTTGACTAAGAAAACTTAGTTTTGTGTTTGGCTCAGAAACAAAGTCAGGTACTAATGATTTCTCATTCCTGGACTTGCAACACTTCAGTTTTCCTTCTTGGCCAGTGCCAGTGTAAGGTTCATGTTTCCCTTCATTGTGAGAGCAGTACAGCTCGCTGCAATGAAAAGAACTCTCACAGTGACTGAATCTTCACTCTAACAGTATGCGCTGGATCGCACCTCGCAAAGACTTAAGAAAGTACATGCGTGTGTAAAGCATTCGACAAAAGTCAACATTTTCAGGTTCTGCTTCTTCGTACACTTCCCAGTCTATGCGATGACAAACTGTTTCACCGATGAAACGAAATGTTGTTCTAAACGCGATGTGGCACTTGCGAGTTTCTAAGGTGCGTATGAAACACGTTCATTCGCTCCTGTGCTGTACGAGTTAAGAAAGGCAAAAAACTTAAAGTGAGTGAGGGAAAACGTTTTCACTGACAGTACACTCTAACAACTGCAAAAGTGTATACGGATGCAAGATCCAAGTTTCAAGCTTGTTTGACTAAGAAAACTTAGTTTTGTGTTTGGCTGAGAAACAAAGTCAGGTACTAATGATTTCTCATTCCTGGACTTGCAACACTTCAGTTTTCCTTCTTGGCCAGTGCCAGTGTAAGGTTCATGTTTCCCTTCATTGTGAGAGCAGTACAGCTCGCTGCAATGAAAAGAACTCTCACAGTGACTGAATCTTCACTCTAACAGTATGCGCTGGATCGCACCTCGCAAAGACTTAAGAAAGTACATGCGTGTGTAAAGCATTCGACAAAAGTCAACATTTTCAGTTTCTGCTTCTTCGTACACTTCCCAGTCTGTGCGATGACAAACTGTTTCACCGATGAAACGAAATGTTGATCTAAACGCGATGTGGCACTTGCGAGTTTCTAAGGTGCGCATGAAACACGTTCATTCACTCCTGTGCTGTACACGAGTTAATAAAGGCAAAAACTTAAAGTGAGTGAGGGAAAACGTTTTCACTGACAGTACACTCTAACAACTGCAAAAGTGTATACGGATGCAAGATTCAAGTTTCCAAGCTTGTTTGACTAAGAAAACTTAATTTTGTGTTTGGCTGAGAAACAAAGTCAGGTACTAATGATTTCTCATTCCTGGACTTGCAACACTTCAGTTTTCCTTCTTGGCCAGTGCCAGTGTAAGGTTCATGTTTCCCTTCATTGTGAGAGCAGTACAGCTCGCTGCAATGAAAAGAACTCTCACAGTGACTGAATCTTCACTCTAACAGTATGCGCTGGATCGCACCTCGCAAAGACTTAAAAAGTACATGCGTGTGTAAAGCATTCGACAAAAGTCAACACTTTCAGTTTCTGCTTCTTCGTACACTTCCCAGTCTGTGCGATGACAAACTGTTTCACCGATGAAACGAAATGTTGTTCTAAACACGATGTGGCACTTGCGAGTTTCTAAGGTGCGCATGAAACACGTTCATTCGCTCCTGTGCTGTACACGAGTTAAGAAATGCAAAAAACTTAAAGTGAGTGAGGGAAAACGTTTTCACTGACAGTACACTCTAACAACTGCAAAAGTGTATACGGATGCAAGATCCAAGTTTCCAAGCTTGTTTGACTAAGAAAACTTAGTTTTGTGTTTGGCTCAGAAACAAAGTCAGGTACTAATGATTTCTCATTCCTGGACTTGCAACACTTCAGTTTTCCTTCTTGGCCAGTGCCAGTGTAAGGTTCATGTTTCCCTTCATTGTGAGAGCAGTACAGCTCGCTGCAATGAAAAGAACTCTCACAGTGACTGAATCTTCACTCTAACAGTATGCGCTGGATCGCACCTCGCAAAGACTTAAGAAAGTACATGCGTGTGTAAAGCATTCGACAAAAGTCAACATTTTCAGTTTCTGCTTCTTCGTACACTTCCCAGTCTGTGCGATGACAAACTGTTTCACCGATGAAACGAAATGTTGTTCTAAACGCGATGTGGCACTTGCGAGTTTCTAAGGTGCGCATGAAACACGTTCATTCACTCCTGTGCTGTACACGAGTTAATAAAGGCAAAAAACTTAAAGTGAGTGAGGGAAAACGTTTTCACTGACAGTACACTCTAACAACTGCAAAGTGTATACGGATGCAAGATCCAAGTTTCAAGCTTGTTTGACTAAGAAAACTTAGTTTTGTGTTTGGCTCAGAAACAAAGTCAGGTACTAATGATTTCTCATTCCTGGACTTGCAACACTTCAGTTTTCCTTCTTGGCCAGTGCCAGTGTAAGGTTCATGTTTCCCTTCATTGTGAGAGCAGTACAGCTCGCTGCAATGAAAAGAACTCTCACAGTGACTGAATCTTCACTCTAACAGTATGCGCTGGATCGCACCTCGCAAAGACTTAAGAAAGTACATGCGTGTGTAAAGCATTCGACAAAAGTCAACATTTTCAGTTTCTGCTTCTTCGTACACTTCCCAGTCTGTGCGATGACAAACTGTTTCACCGATGAAAGGAAATGTTGTTCTAAACGTGATGTGGCACTTGTGATTTTCTAAGGTGCGCATGAAACACGTTCATTCACTCTTGTGCTGTACACGAGTTAGAAAGGCAAAAACTTAAAGTGAGTGAGGGAAAATGTTTTCACTGACAGTACACTCTAACAACTGCAAAAGTGTATACGGATGCAAGATCCAAGTTTCCAAGCTTGTTTGACTAAGAAAACTTAGTTTTGTGTTTGGCTCAGAAACAAAGTCAGGTACTAATGATTTCTCATTCCTGGACTTGCAACACTTCAGTTTTCCTTCTTGGCCAGTGCCAGTGTAAGGTTCATGTTTCCCTTCATTGTGAGAGCAGTACAGCTCGCTGCAATGAAAAGAACTCTCACAGTGACTGAATCTTCACTCTAACAGTATGCGCTGGATCGCACCTCGCAAAGACTTAAGAAAGTACATGCGTGTGTAAAGCATTCGACAAAAGTCAACATTTTCAGTTTCTGCTTCTTCGTACACTTCCCAGTCTGTGCGATGACAAACTGTTTCACTGATGAAACGAAATGTTGTTCTAAACGCGATGTGGCACTTGAGAGTTTCTAAGGTGCGCATGAATCACGTTCATTCGCTCCTGTGCTGTACATGAGTTAAGAAATGCAAAAAACTTAAAGTGAGTGAGGGAAAACGTTTTCACTGACAGTACACTCTAACAACTGCAAAAGTGTATACGGATGCAAGATCCAAGTTTCCAAGCTAGTTTGACCAAGAAAACTTAGTTTTGTGTTTGGCTCAGAAACAAAGTCAGGTACTAATGATTTCTCATTCCTGGACTGGCAACACTTCAGTTTTCCTTCTTGGCCAGTACCAGTGTAAGGTTCATGTTTCCCTTTATTGTGAGAGCAGTACAGCTCGCTGCAATGAAAAGAACTCTCACAGTGACTGAATCTTCACTCTAACAGTATGCGCTGGATCGCACCTCGCAAAGACTTAAGAAAGTACATGCGTGTGTAAAGCATTCGACAAAAGTCAACACTTTCAGTTTCTGCTTCTTCGTACACTTCCCAGTCTGTGCGATGACAAACTGTTTCACCGATGAAACGAAATGTTGATCTAAACGCGATGTGGCACTTGCGAGTTTCTAAGGTGCGCATGAAACACGTTCATTCGCTCCTGTGCTGTACACGAGTTAATAAAGGCAAAAAACTTAAAGTGAGTGAGGGAAAATGTTTTCACTGACAGTACACTCTAACAACTGCAAAAGTGTATACGGATGCAAGATCCAAGTTTCCAAGCTTGTTTGACTAAGAAAACTTAGTTTTGTGTTTGGCTCAGAAACAAAGTCAGGTACTAATGATTTCTCATTCCTGGACTTGCAACACTTCAGTTTTCCTTCTTGGCCAGTGCCAGTGTAAGGTTCATGTTTCCCTTCATTGTGAGAGCAGTACAGCTCGCTGCAATGAAAAGAACTCTCACAGTGACTGAATCTTCACTCTAACAGTATGCGCTGGATCGCACCTCGCAAAGACTTAAGAAAGTACATGTGTGTGTAAAGCATTCGACAAAAGTCAACATTTTCAGTTTCTGCTTCTTCGTACACTTCCCAGTCTGTGCGATGACAAACTGTTTCACCGATG
The DNA here is from genome assembly GCA_022829145.1 of Albula goreensis. Classification (NCBI taxonomy): domain Eukaryota; kingdom Metazoa; phylum Chordata; class Actinopteri; order Albuliformes; family Albulidae; genus Albula; species Albula goreensis. The sequence goes on from CM040753.1 coordinate 35,942,153, forward strand.
AAACGAAATGTTGTTCTAAACGCGATGTGGCACTTGCGAGTTTCTAAGGTGCGCATGAAACACGTTCATTCGCTCCTGTGCTGTACACGAGTTAAGAAATGCAAAAACTTAAAGTGAGTGAGGGAAAACGTTTTCACTGACAGTACACTCTAACAACTGCAAAAGTGTATACGGATGCAAGATCCAAGTTTCCAAGCTTGTTTGACTAAGAAAACTTAGTTTTGTGTTTGGCTCAGAAACAAAGTCAGGTACTAATGATTTCTCATTCCTGGACTTGCAACACTTCAGTTTTCCTTCTTGGCCAGTGCCAGTGTAAGGTTCATGTTTCCCTTCATTGTGAGAGCAGTACAGCTCGCTGCAATGAAAAGAACTCTCACAGTGACTGAATCTTCACTCTAACAGTATGCGCTGGATCGCACCTCGCAAAGACTTAAGAAAGTACATGCGTGTGTAAAGCATTCGACAAAAGTCAACATTTTCAGTTTCTGCTTCTTCGTACACTTCCCAGTCTGTGCGATGACAAACTGTTTCACCGATGAAACGAAATGTTGTTCTAAACGCGATGTGGCACTTGCGAGTTTCTAAGGTGCGCATGAAACACGTTCATTCACTCCTGTGCTGTACACGAGTTAAGAAAGGCAAAAACTTAAAGTGAGTGAGGGAAAACGTTTTCACTGACAGTACACTCTAACAACTGCAAAAGTGTATACGGATGCAAGATCCAAGTTTCCAAGCTTGTTTGACTAAGAAAACTTAGTTTTGTGTTTGGCTCAGAAACAAAGTCAGGTACTAATGATTTCTCATTCCTGGACTTGCAACACTTCAGTTTTCCTTCTTGGCCAGTGCCAGTGTAAGGTTCATGTTTCCCTTCATTGTGAGAGCAGTACAGCTCGCTGCAATGAAAGAACTCTCACAGTGACTGAATCTTCACTCTAACAGTATGCGCTGGATCGCACCTCGCAAAGACTTAAGAAAGTACATGCGTGTGTAAAGCATTCGACAAAAGTCAACACTTTCAGTTTCTGCTTCTTCGTACACTTCCCAGTCTGTGCGATGACAAACTGTTTCACCGATGAAACGAAATGTTGTTCTAAACGCGATGTGGCACTTGCGAGTTTCTAAGGTGCGCATGAAACACGTTCATTCGCTCCTGTGCTGTACACGAGTTAAGAAAGGCAAAAAACTTAAAGTGAGTGAGGGAAAACGTTTTCACTGACAGTACACTCTAACAACTGCAAAAGTGTATACGGATGCAAGATCCAAGTTTCCAAGCTTGTTTGACTAAGAAAACTTAGTTTTGTGTTTGGCTCAAAACAAAGTCAGGTACTAATGATTTCTCATTCCTGGACTTGCAACACTTCAGTTTTCCTTCTTGGCCAGTGCCAGTGTAAGGTTCATGTTTCCCTTCATTGTGAGAGCAGTACAGCTCGCTGCAATGAAAAGAACTCTCACAGTGACTGAATCTTCACTCTAACAGTATGCGCTGGATCGCACCTCGCAAAGACTTAAGAAAGTACATGCGTGTGTAAAGCATTCGACAAAAGTCAACATTTTCAGTTTCTGCTTCTTTGTACACTTCCCAGTCTGTGCGATGACAAACTGTTTCACCGATGAAACGAAATGTTGTTCTAAACGCGATGTGGCACTTGCGAGTTTCTAAGGTGCGCATGAATCACGTTCATTCGCTCCTGTGCTGTACACGAGTTAAGAAAGGCAAAAAACTTAAAGTGAGTGAGGGAAAACGTTTTCACTGACAGTACACTCTAACAACTGCAAAAGTGTATACGGATGCAAGATCCAAGTTTCCAAGCTTGTTTGACTAAGAAAACTTAGTTTTGTGTTTGGCTGAGAAACAAAGTCAGGTACTAATGATTTCTCATTCCTGGACTTGCAACACTTCAGTTTTCCTTCTTGGCCAGTGCCAGTGTAAGGTTCATGTTTCCCTTCATTGTGAGAGCAGTACAGCTCGCTGCAATGAAAAGAACTCTCACAGTGACTGAATCTTCACTCTAACAGTATGCGCTGGATCGCACCTCGCAAAGACTTAAGAAAGTACATGCGTGTGTAAAGCATTCGACAAAAGTCAACATTTTCAGTTTCTGCTTCTTCGTACACTTCCCAGTCTGTGCGATGACAAACTGTTTCACCGATGAAACGAAATGTTGTTCTAAACGTGATGTGGCACTTGCGAGTTTCTAAGGTGCGCATGAAACACGTTCATTCGCTCCTGTGATGTACACGAGATAAGAAATGCAAAAACTTAAAGTGAGTGAGGGAAAATGTTTTCACTGACAGTACACTCTAACAACTGCAAAAGTGTATACGGATGCAAGATCCAAGTTTCAAGCTTGTTTGACTAAGAAAACTTAGTTTTGTGTTTGGCTCAGAAACAAAGTCAGGTACTAATGATTTCTCATTCCTGAACTTGCAACACTTCAGTTTTCCTTCTTGGCCAGTGCCAGTGTAAGGTTCATGTTTCCCTTCATTGTGAGAGCAGTACAGCTCGCTGCAATGAAAAGAACTCTCACAGTGACTGAATCTTCACTCTAACAGTATGCGCTGGATCGCACCTCGCAAAGACTTAAGAAAGTACATGCGTGTGTAAAGCATTCGACAAAAGTCAACACTTTCAGTTTCTGCTTCTTCGTACACTTCCCAGTCTGTGCGATGACAAACTGTTTCACCGATGAAACGAAATGTTGTTCTAAACGCGATGTGACACTTGCGAGTTTCTAAGGTGCGCATGAAACACGTTCATTCGCTCCTGTGCTGTACACGAGTTAAGAAAGGCAAAAAACTTAAAGTGAGTGAGGGAAAACGTTTTCACTGACAGTACACTCTAACAACTGCAAAAGTGTATACGGATGCAAGATCCAAGTTTCCAAGCTTGTTTGACTAAGAAAACTTAGTTTTGTGTTTGGCTCAGAAAAAAAGTCAGGTACTAATGATTTCTCATTCCTGGACTTGCAACACTTCAGTTTTCCTTCTTGGCCAGTGCCAGTGTAAGGTTCATGTTTCCCTTCATTGTGAGAGCAGTACAGCTCGCTGCAATGAAAAGAACTCTCACAGTGACTGAATCTTCACTCTAACAGTATGCGCTGGATCGCACCTCGCAAAGACTTAAGAAAGTACATGCGTGTGTAAAGCATTCGACAAAAGTCAACATTTTCAGTTTCTGCTTCTTTGTACACTTCCCAGTCTGTGCGATGACAAACTGTTTCACCGATGAAACGAAATGTTGTTCTAAACGCGATGTGGCACTTGCGAGTTTCTAAGGTGCGCATGAATCACGTTCATTCGCTGCTGTGCTGTACACGAGTTAAGAAAGGCAAAAACTTAAAGTGAGTGAGGGAAAACGTTTTCACTGACAGTACACTCTAACAACTGCAAAAGTGTATACGGATGCAAGATCCAAGTTTCCAAGCTTGTTTGACTAAGAAAACTTAGTTTTGTGTTTGGCTCAGAAACAAAGTCAGGTACTAATGATTTCTCATTCCTGGACTTGCAACACTTCAGTTTTCCTTCTTGGCCAGTGCCAGTGTAAGGTTCATGTTTCCCTTCATTGTGAGAGCAGTACAGCTCGCTGCAATGAAAAGAACTCTCACAGTGACTGAATCTTCACTCTAACAGTATGCGCTGGATCGCACCTCGCAAAGACTTAAGAAAGTACATGTGTGTGTAAAGCATTCGACAAAAGTCAACACTTTCAGTTTCTGTTTCTTCGTACACTTCCCAGTCTGTGCAATGACAAACTGTTTCACCGATGAAACGAAATGTTGATCTAAACGCGATGTGGCACTTGCGAGTTTCTAAGGTGCGCATGAAACACGTTCATTCGCTCCTGTGCTGTACACGAGTTAAGAAATGCAAAAAACTTAAAGTGAGTGAGGGAAAACGTTTTCACTGACAGTACACTCTAACAACTGCAAAAGTGTATACGGATGCAAGATCCAAGTTTCCAAGCTTGTTTGACTAAGAAAACTTAGTTTTTTGTTTGGCTCAGAAACAAAGTCAGGTACTAATGATTTCTCATTCCTGGACTTGCAACACTTCAGTTTTCCTTCTTGGCCAGTGCCAGTGTAAGGTTCATGTTTCCCTTCATTGTGAGAGCAGTACAGCTCGCTGCAATGAAAAGAACTCTCACAGTGACTGAATCTTCACTCTAACAGTATGCGCTGGATCGCACCTCGCAAAGACTTAAGAAAGTACATGCGTGTGTAAAGCATTCGACAAAAGTCAACATTTTCAGTTTCTGCTTCTTCGTACACTTCCCAGTCTGTGCGATGACAAACTGTTTCACCGATGAAACGAAATGTTGTTCTAAACGTGATGTGGCACTTGCGAGTTTCTAAGGTGCGCATGAAACACGTTCATTCGCTCCTGTGCTGTACACGAGATAAGAAAGGCAAAAACTTAAAGTGAGTGAGGGAAAATGTTTTCACTGACAGTACACTCTAACAACTGCAAAAGTGTATACGGATGCAAGATCCAAGTTTCCAAGCTTGTTTGACTAAGAAAACTTAGTTTTGTGTTTGGCTGAGAAACAAAGTCAGGTACTAATGATTTCTCATTCCTGAACTTGCAACACTTCAGTTTTCCTTCTTGGCCAGTGCCAGTGTAAGGTTCATGTTTCCCTTCATTGTGAGAGCAGTACAGCTCGCTGCAATGAAAAGAACTCTCACAGTGACTGAATCTTCACTCTAACAGTATGCGCTGGATCGCACCTCGCAAAGACTTAAGAAAGTACATGCGTGTGTAAAGCATTCGACAAAAGTCAACACTTTCAGTTTCTGCTTCTTCGTACACTTCCCAGTCTGTGCGATGACAAACTGTTTCACCGATGAAACGAAATGTTGATCTAAACGCGATGTGACACTTGCGAGTTTCTAAGGTGCGCATGAAACACGTTCATTCGCTCCTGTGCTGTACACGAGTTAATAAAGGCAAAAACTTAAAGTGAGTGAGGGAAAACGTTTTCACTGACAGTACACTCTAACAACTGCAAAAGTGTATACGGATGCAAGATCCAAGTTTCAAGCTTGTTTGACTAAGAAAACTTAGTTTTGTGTTTGGCTCAGAAACAAAGTCAGGTACTAATGATTTCTCATTCCTGGACTTGCAACACTAAAGTTTTCCTTCTTGGCCAGTGCCAGTGTAAGGTTCATGTTTCCCTTCATTGTGAGAGCAGTACAGCTCGCTGCAATGAAAAGAACTCTCACAGTGACTGAATCTTCACTCTAACAGTATGCGCTGGATCGCACCTCGCAAAGACTTAAGAAAGTACATGCGTGTGTAAAGCATTCGACAAAAGTCAACATTTTCAGTTTCTGCTTCTTCGTACACTTCCCAGTCTGTGCGATGACAAACTGTTTCACCGATGAAACGAAATGTTGTTCTAAACGCGATGTGGCACTTGCGAGTTTCTAAGGTGCGCATGAAACACGTTCATTCGCTCCTGTGCTGTACACGAGTTAAGAAATGCAAAAAACTTAAAGTGAGTGAGGGAAAACGTTTTCACTGACAGTACACTCTAACAACTGCAAAAGTGTATACGGATGCAAGATCCAAGTTTCCAAGCTTGTTTGACTAAGAAAACTTAGTTTTGTGTTTGGCTCAGAAACAAAGTCAGGTACTAATGATTTCTCATTCCTGGACTTGCAACACTTCAGTTTTCCTTCTTGGCCAGTGCCAGTGTAAGGTTCATGTTTCCCTTCATTGTGAGAGCAGTACAGCTCGCTGCAATGAAAAGAACTCTCACAGTGACTGAATCTTCACTCTAACAGTATGCGCTGGATCGCACCTCGCAAAGACTTAAGAAAGTACATGCGTGTGTAAAGCATTCGACAAAGTCAACACTTTCAGTTTCTGCTTCTTCGTACACTTCCCAGTCTGTGCGATGACAAACTGTTTCACCGATGAAACGAAATGTTGTTCTAAACGCGATGTGGCACTTGCGAGTTTCTAAGGTGCGCATGAAACACGTTCATTCGCTCCTGTGCTGTACGAGTTAAGAAATGCAAAAACTTAAAGTGAGTGAGGGAAAACGTTTTCACTGACAGTACACTCTAACAACTGCAAAAGTGTATACGGATGCAAGATCCAAGTTTCAAGCTTGTTTGACTAAGAAAACTTAGTTTTGTGTTTGGCTCAGAAACAAAGTCAGGTACTAATGATTTCTCATTCCTGGACTGGCAACACTTCAGTTTTCCTTCTTGGCCAGTACCAGTGTAAGGTTCATGTTTCCCTTTATTGTGAGAGCAGTACAGCTCGCTGCAATGAAAAGAACTCTCACAGTGACTGAATCTTCACTCTAACAGTATGCGCTGGATCGCACCTCGCAAAGACTTAAGAAAGTACATGCGTGTGTAAAGCATTCGACAAAAGTCAACATTTTCAGTTTCTGCTTCTTCGTACACTTCCCAGTCTGTGCGATGACAAACTGTTTCACCGATGAAACGAAATGTTGTTCTAAACGCGATGTGGCACTTGCGAGTTTCTAAGGTGCGCATGAAACACGTTCATTCACTCCTGTGCTGTACACGAGTTAAGAAAGGCAAAAAACTTAAAGTGAGTGAGGAAAACGTTTTCACTGACAGTACACTCTAACAACTGCAAAAGTGTATACGGATGCAAGATCCAAGTTTCAAGCTTGTTTGACTAAGAAAACTTAGTTTTGTGTTTGGCTCAGAAACAAAGTCAGGTACTAATGATTTCTCATTCCTGGACTTGCAACACTAAAGTTTTCCTTCTTGGCCAGTGCCAGTGTAAGGTTCATGTTTCCCTTCATTGTGAGAGCAGTACAGCTCGCTGCAATGAAAAGAACTCTCACAGTGACTGAATCTTCACTCTAACAGTATGCGCTGGATCGCACCTCGCAAAGACTTAAGAAAGTACATGCGTGTGTAAAGCATTCGACAAAGTCAACACTTTCAGTTTCTGCTTCTTCGTACACTTCCCAGTCTGTGCGATGACAAACTGTTTCACCGATGAAACGAAATGTTGTTCTAAACGCGATGTGGCACTTGCGAGTTTCTAAGGTGCGCATGAAACACGTTCATTCGCTCCTGTGCTGTACACGAGTTAAGAAATGCAAAAAACTTAAAGTGAGTGAGGAAAACGTTTTCACTGACAGTACACTCTAACAACTGCAAAAGTGTATACGGATGCAAGATCCAAGTTTCCAAGCTTGTTTGACTAAGAAAACTTAGTTTTGTGTTTGGCTCAGAAACAAAGTCAGGTACTAATGATTTCTCATTCCTGGACTTGCAACACTTCAGTTTTCCTTCTTGGCCAGTGCCAGTGTAAGGTTCATGTTTCCCTTCATTGTGAGAGCAGTACAGCTCGCTGCAATGAAAAGAACTCTCACAGTGACTGAATCTTCACTCTAACAGTATGCGCTGGATCGCACCTCGCAAAGACTTAAGAAAGTACATGCGTGTGTAAAGCATTCGACAAAAGTCAACATTTTCAGTTTCTGCTTCTTCGTACACTTCCCAGTCTGTGCGATGACAAACTGTTTCACCGATGAAACGAAATGTTGTTCTAAACGTGATGTGGCACTTGCGAGTTTCTAAGGTGCGCATGAAACACGTTCATTCGCTCCTGTGCTGTACACGAGATAAGAAAGGCAAAAAACTTAAAGTGAGTGAGGAAAATGTTTTCACTGACAGTACACTCTAACAACTGCAAAAGTGTATACGGATGCAAGATCCAAGTTTCAAGCTTGTTTGACTAAGAAAACTTAGTTTTGTGTTTGGCTGAGAAACAAAGTCAGGTACTAATGATTTCTCATTCCTGGACTTGCAACACTTCAGTTTTCCTTCTTGGCCAGTGCCAGTGTAAGGTTCATGTTTCCCTTCATTGTGAGAGCAGTACAGCTCGCTGCAATGAAAAGAACTCTCACAGTGACTGAATCTTCACTCTAACAGTATGCGCTGGATCGCACCTCGCAAAGACTTAAGAAAGTACATGCGTGTGTAAAGCATTCGACAAAAGTCAACACTTTCAGTTTCTGCTTCTTCGTACACTTCCCAGTCTGTGCGATGACAAACTGTTTCACCGATGAAACGAAATGTTGATCTAAACGCGATTTGACACTTGCGAGTTTCTAAGGTGCGCATGAAACACGTTCATTCGCTCCTGTGCTGTACGAGTTAAGAAAGGCAAAAAACTTAAAGTGAGTGAGGGAAAACGTTTTCACTGACAGTACACTCTAACAACTGCAAAAGTGTATACGGATGCAAGATCCAAGTTTCAAGCTTGTTTGACTAAGAAAACTTAGTTTTGTGTTTGGCTCAGAAAAAAAGTCAGGTACTAATGATTTCTCATTCCTGGACTTGCAACACTTCAGTTTTCCTTCTTGGCCAGTGCCAGTGTAAGGTTCATGTTTCCCTTCATTGTGAGAGCAGTACAGCTCGCTGCAATGAAAAGAACTCTCACAGTGACTGAATCTTCACTCTAACAGTATGCGCTGGATCGCACCTCGCAAAGACTTAAGAAAGTACATGCGTGTGTAAAGCATTCGACAAAAAGTCAAAACATTTTCATTTTCTGCTTCTTCGTACACTTCCCAGTCTGTGCGATGACAAACTGTTTCACCGATGAAACGAAATGTTGTTCTAAACGCGATGTGGCACTTGCGAGTTTCTAAGGTGCGCATGAAACACGTTCATTCGCTCCTGTGCTGTACACGAGTTAAGAAAGGCAAAAAACTTAAAGTGAGTGAGGGAAAACGTTTTCACTGACAGTACACTCTAACAACTGCAAAAGTGTATACGGATGCAAGATCCAAGTTTCAAGCTTGTTTGACTAAGAAAACTTAGTTTTGTGTTTGGCTCAGAAACAAAGTCAGGTACTAATGATTTCTCATTCCTGGACTTGCAACACTTCAGTTTTCCTTCTTGGCCAGTGCCAGTGTAAGGTTCATGTTTCCCTTCATTGTGAGAGCAGTACAGCTCGCTGCAATGAAAAGAACTCTCACAGTGACTGAATCTTCACTCTAACAGTATGCGCTGGATCGCACCTCGCAAAGACTTAAGAAAGTACATGCGTGTGTAAAGCATTCGACAAAAGTCAACATTTTCAGTTTCTGCTTCTTCGTACACTTCGCAGTCTGTGCGATGACAAACTGTTTCACCGATGAAACGAAATGTTGTTCTAAACGCGATGTGGCACTTGCGAGTTTCTAAGGTGCGCATGAATCACGTTCATTCGCTCCTGTGCTGTACACGAGTTAAGAAAGGCAAAAAACTTAAAGTGAGTGAGGAAAACGTTTTCACTGACAGTACACTCTAACAACTGCAAAAGTGTATACGGATGCAAGATCCAAGTTTCCAAGCTTGTTTGACTAAGAAAACTTAGTTTTGTGTTTGGCTCAGAAACAAAGTCAGGTACTAATGATTTCTCATTCCTGGACTTGCAACACTTCAGTTTTCCTTCTTGGCCAGTGCCAGTGTAAGGTTCATGTTTCCCTTCATTGTGAGAGCAGTACAGCTCGCTGCAATGAAAAGAACTCTCACAGTGACTGAATCTTCACTCTAACAGTATGCGCTGGATCGCACCTCGCAAAGACTTAAGAAAGTACATGCGTGTGTAAAGCATTCGACAAAAGTCAAAACTTTCAGTTTCTGCTTCTTCGTACACTTCCCAGTCTGTGCGATGACAAACTGTTTCACCGATGAAACGAAATGTTGTTCTAAACGCGATTTGGCACTTGCGAGTTTCTAAGGTGCGCATGAAACACGTTCTTTCGCTCCTGTGCTGTACACGAGTTAAGAAAGGCAAAAAACTTAAGTGAGTGAGGAAAACGTTTTCACTGACAGTACACTCTAACAACTGCAAAAGTGTATACGGATGCAAGATCCAAGTTTCAAGCTTGTTTGACTAAGAAAACTTAGTTTTGTGTTTGGCAGAAACAAAGTCAGGTACTAATGATTTCTCATTCCTGGACTTGCAACACTTCAGTTTTCCTTCTTGGCCAGTGCCAGTGTAAGGTTCATGTTTCCCTTCATTGTGAGCAGTACAGCTCGCTGCAATGAAAAGAACTCTCACAGTGACTGAATCTTCACTCTAACAGTATGCGCTGGATCGCACCTCGCTAAGACTTAAGAAAGTACATGCGTGTGTAAAGCATTCGACAAAAGTCAACATTTTCAGTTTCTGCTTCTTTGTACACTTCCCAGTCTGTGCGATGACAAACTGTTTCACTGATGAAACGAAATGTTGTTCTAAACGCGATTTGGCACTTGCGAGTTTCTAAGGTGCGCATGAAACACGTTCATTCGCTCCTGTGCTGTACACGAGTTAAGAAAGGCAAAAACTTAAAGTGAGTGAGGGAAAACGTTTTCACTGACAGTACACTCTAACAACTGCAAAAGTGTATACGGATGCAAGATCCAAGTTTCAAGCTTGTTTGACTAAGAAAACTTAGTTTTGTGTTTGGCTCAGAAACAAAGTCAGGTACTAATGATTTCTCATTCCTGGACTTGCAACACTTCAGTTTTCCTTCTTGGCCAGTGCCAGTGTAAGGTTCATGTTTCCCTTCATTGTGAGAGCAGTACAGCTCGCTGCAATGAAAAGAACTCTCACAGTGACTGAATCTTCACTCTAACAGTATGCGCTGGATCGCACCTCGCAAAAGACTTAAGAAAGTACATGCGTGTGTAAAGCATTCGACAAAAGTCAAAACTTTCAGTTTCTGCTTCTTCGTACACTTCCCAGTCTGTGCGATGACAAACTGTTTCACCGATGAAACGAAATGTTGTTCTAAACGCGATTGGCACTTGCGAGTTTCTAAGGTGCGCATGAAACACGTTCATTCGCTCCTGTGCTGTACACGAGTTAAGAAAGGCAAAAAACTTAAGTGAGTGAGGAAAACGTTTTCACTGACAGTACCTCTAACCTCTGCAAAAGTGTATACGGATGCAAGATCCAAGTTTCAAGCTTGTTTGACTAAGAAAACTTAGTTTTGTGTTTGGCTCAGAAACAAAGTCAGGTACTAATGATTTCTCATTCCTGGACTTGCAACACTTCAGTTTTCCTTCTTGGCCAGTGCCAGTGTAAGGTTCATGTTTCCCTTCATTGTGAGAGCAGTACAGCTCGCTGCAATGAAAAGAACTCTCACAGTGACTGAATCTTCACTCTAACAGTATGCGCTGGATCGCACCTCGCAAAGACTTAAGAAAGTACATGCGTGTGTAAAGCATTCGACAAAAGTCAACATTTTCAGTTTCTGCTTCTTCGTACACTTCCCAGTCTGTGCGATGACAAACTGTTTCACCGATGAAACGAAATGTTGTTCTAAACGCGATTTGGCACTTGCGAGTTTCTAAGGTGCGCATGAAACACGTTCATTCGCTCCTGTGCTGTACACGAGTTAAGAAAGGCAAAAAACTTAAAGTGAGTGAGGAAAACGTTTTCACTGACAGTACACTCTAACAACTGCAAAAGTGTATACGGATGCAAGATCCAAGTTTCAAGCTTGTTTGACTAAGAAAACTTAGTTTTGTGTTTGGCTCAGAAACAAAGTCAGGTACTAATGATTTCTCATTCCTGGACTTGCAACACTTCAGTTTTCCTTCTTGGCCAGTGCCAGTGTAAGGTTCATGTTTCCCTTCATTGTGAGAGCAGTACAGCTCGCTGCAATGAAAAGAACTCTCACAGTGACTGAATCTTCACTCTAACAGTATGCGCTGGATCGCACCTCGCAAAGACTTAAGAAAGTACATGCGTGTGTAAAGCATTCGACAAAAGTCAACATTTTCAGTTTCTGCTTCTTCGTACACTTCCCAGTCTGTGCGATGACAAACTGTTTCACCGATGAAACGAAATGTTGTTCTAAACGCGATTTGGCACTTGCGAGTTTCTAAGGTGCGCATGAAACACGTTCATTCGCTCCTGTGCTGTACACGAGTTAAGAAATGCAAAAAACTTAAGTGAGTGAGGAAAACGTTTTCACTGACAGTACACTCTAACAACTGCAAAAGTGTATACGGATGCAAGATCCAAGTTTCAAGCTTGTTTGACTAAGAAAACTTAGTTTTGTGTTTGGCTCAGAAACAAAGTCAGGTACTAATGATTTCTCATTCCTGGACTTGCAACACTTCAGTTTTCCTTCTTGGCCAGTGCCAGTGTAAGGTTCATGTTTCCCTTCATTGTGAGAGCAGTACAGCTCGCTGCAATGAAAAGAACTCTCACAGTGACTGAATCTTCACTCTAACAGTATGCGCTGGATCGCACCTCGCTAAGACTTAAGAAAGTACATGCGTGTGTAAAGCATTCGACAAAAGTCAACATTTTCAGTTTCTGCTTCTTTGTACACTTCCCAGTCTGTGCGATGACAAACTGTTTCACCGATGAAACGAAATGTTGTTCTAAACGCGATTTGGCACTTGCGAGTTTCTAAGGTGCGCATGAATCACGTTCATTCGCTCCTGTGCTGTACACGAGTTAAGAAATGCAAAAAACTTAAAGTGAGTGAGGGAAAACGTTTTCACTGACAGTACACTCTAACAACTGCAAAAGTGTATACGGATGCAAGATCCAAGTTTCAAGCTTGTTTGACTAAGAAAACTTAGTTTTGTGTTTGGCTCAGAAACAAAGTCAGGTACTAATGATTTCTCATTCCTGGACTTGCAACACTTTAGTTTTCCTTCTTGGCCAGTGCCAGTGTAAGGTTCATGTTTCCCTTCATTGTGAGAGCAGTACAGCTCGCTGCAATGAAAAGAACTCTCACAGTGACTGAATCTTCACTCTAACAGTATGCGCTGGATCGCACCTCGCAAAGACTTAAGAAAGTACATGCGTGTGTAAAGCATTCGACAAAAGTCAACACTTTCAGTTTCTGCTTCTTCGTACACTTCCCAGTCTGTGCGATGACAAACTGTTTCACCGATGAAACGAAATGTTGATCTAAACGCGATGTGACACTTGCGAGTTTCTAAGGTGCGCATGAAACACGTTCATTCGCTCCTGTGCTGTACACGAGTTAAGAAAGGCAAAAAACTTAAAGTGAGTGAGGGAAAACGTTTTCACTGACAGTACACTCTAACAACTGCAAAAGTGTATACGGATGCAAGATCCAAGTTTCCAAGCTTGTTTGACTAAGAAAACTTAGTTTTGTGTTTGGCTCAAAAAAAAAGTCAGGTACTAATGATTTCTCATTCCTGGACTTGCAACACTTCAGTTTTCCTTCTTGGCCAGTGCCAGTGTAAGGTTCATGTTTCCCTTCATTGTGAGAGCAGTACAGCTCGCTGCAATGAAAAGAACTCTCACAGTGACTGAATCTTCACTCTAACAGTATGCGCTGGATCGCACCTCGCAAAGACTTAAGAAAGTACATGCGTGTGTAAAGCATTCGACAAAAGTCAAAATTTTCATTTTCTGCTTCTTCGTACACTTCCCAGTCTGTGCGATGACAAACTGTTTCACCGATGAAACGAAATGTTGTTCTAAACGCGATGTGGCACTTGCGAGTTTCTAAGGTGCGCATGAAACACGTTCATTCGCTCCTGTGCTGTACACGAGTTAAGAAAGGCAAAAACTTAAAGAGTGAGGGAAAACGTTTTCACTGACAGTACACTCTAACAACTGCAAAAGTGTATACGGATGCAAGATCCAAGTTTCAAGCTTGTTTGACTAAGAAAACTTAGTTTTGTGTTTGGCTGAGAAACAAAGTCAGGTACTAATGATTTCTCATTCCTGGACTTGCAACACTTCAGTTTTCCTTCTTGGCCAGTGCCAGTGTAAGGTTCATGTTTCCCTTCATTGTGAGAGCAGTACAGCTCGCTGCAATGAAAAGAACTCTCACAGTGACTGAATCTTCACTCTAACAGTATGCGCTGGATCGCACCTCGCAAAGACTTAAGAAAGTACATGCGTGTGTAAAGCATTCGACAAAAGTCAACATTTTCAGTTTCTGCTTCTTCGTACACTTCCCAGTCTGTGCGATGACAAACTGTTTCACCGATGAAACGAAATGTTGTTCTAAACGCGATTGGCACTTGCGAGTTTCTAAGGTGCGCATGAATCACGTTCATTCGCTCCTGTGCTGTACACGAGTTAAGAAAGGCAAAAAACTTAAAGTGAGTGAGGGAAAACGTTTTCACTGACAGTACACTCTAACAACTGCAAAAGTGTATACGGATGCAAGATCCAAGTTTCAAGCTTGTTTGACTAAGAAAACTTAGTTTTGGGTTTGGCTCAGAAACAAAGTCAGGTACTAATGATTTCTCATTCCTGGACTTGCAATACTTCAGTTTTTCTTCTTGGCCAGTGCCAGTGTAAGGTTCATGTTTCCCTTCATTGTGAGAGCAGTACAGCTCGCTGCAATGAAAAGAACTCTCACAGTGACTGAATCTTCACTCTAACAGTATGCGCTGGATCGCACCTCGCAAAGACTTAAGAAAGTACATGCGTGTGTAAAGCATTCGACAAAAGTCAACATTTTCAGTTTCTGCTTCTTCGTACACTTCCCAGTCTGTGCGATGACAAACTGTTTCACCGATGAAACGAAATGTTGTTCTAAACGCGATTTGGCACTTGCGAGTTTCTAAGGTGCGCATGAAACACGTTCATTCGCTCCTGTGCTGTACACGAGTTAAGAAAGGCAAAAAACTTAAAGTGAGTGAGGGAAAACGTTTTCACTGACAGTACACTCTAACAACTGCAAAAGTGTATACGGATGCAAGATCCAAGTTTCAAGCTTGTTTGACTAAGAAAACTTAGTTTTGTGTTTGGCTCAGAAACAAAGTCAGGTACTAATGATTTCTCATTCCTGGACTTGCAACACTTCAGTTTTCCTTCTTGGCCAGTGCCAGTGTAAGGTTCATGTTTCCCTTCATTGTGAGAGCAGTACAGCTCGCTGCAATGAAAAGAACTCTCACAGTGACTGAATCTTCACTCTAACAGTATGCGCTGGATCGCACCTCGCTAAGACTTAAGAAAGTACATGCGTGTGTAAAGCATTCGACAAAAGTCAACATTTTCAGTTTCTGCTTCTTTGTACACTTCCCAGTCTGTGCGATGACAAACTGTTTCACTGATGAAACGAAATGTTGTTCTAAACGCGATGTGGCACTTGCGAGTTTCTAAGGTGCGCATGAATCACGTTCATTCGCTCCTGTGCTGTACACGAGTTAAGAAAGGCAAAAAACTTAAAGTGAGTGAGGGAAAACGTTTTCACTGACAGTACACTCTAACAACTGCAAAAGTGTATACGGATGCAAGATCCAAGTTTCAAGCTTGTTTGACTAAGAAAACTTAGTTTTGTGTTTGGCTCAGAAACAAAGTCAGGTACTAATGATTTCTCATTCCTGGACTTGCAACACTTCAGTTTTCCTTCTTGGCCAGTGCCAGTGTAAGGTTCATGTTTCCCTTCATTGTGAGAGCAGTACAGCTCGCTGCAATGAAAAGAACTCTCACAGTGACTGAATCTTCACTCTAACAGTATGCGCTGGATCGCACCTCGCAAAGACTTAAGAAAGTACATGCGTGTGTAAAGCATTCGACAAAAGTCAACATTTTCAGTTTCTGCTTCTTCGTACACTTCCCAGTCTGTGCGATGACAAACTGTTTCACCGATGAAACGAAATGTTGTTCTAAAACGCGATTTGGCACTTGCGAGTTTCTAAGGTGCGCATGAAACACGTTCATTCGCTCCTGTGCTGTACACGAGTTAAGAAAGGCAAAAAACTTAAAGTGAGTGAGGGAAAACGTTTTCACTGACAGTACACTCTAACAACTGCAAAAGTGTATACGGATGCAAGATCCAAGTTTCAAGCTTGTTTGACTAAGAAAACTTAGTTTTGTGTTTGGCTCAGAAACAAAGTCAGGTACTAATGATTTCTCATTCCTGGACTTGCAACACTTCAGTTTTCCTTCTTGGCCAGTGCCAGTGTAAGGTTCATGTTTCCCTTCATTGTGAGAGCAGTACAGCTCGCTGCAATGAAAAGAACTCTCACAGTGACTGAATCTTCACTCTAACAGTATGCGCTGGATCGCACCTCGCAAAGACTTAAGAAAGTACATGCGTGTGTAAAGCATTCGACAAAAGTCAACATTTTCAGTTTCTGCTTCTTCGTACACTTCCCAGTCTGTGCGATGACAAACTGTTTCACCGATGAAACGAAATGTTGTTCTAAACGCGATTTGGCACTTGCGAGTTTCTAAGGTGCGCATGAAACACGTTCATTCACTCCTGTGCTGTACACGAGTTAAGAAAGGCAAAAAACTTAAAGTGAGTGAGGAAAACGTTTTCACTGACAGTACACTCTAACAACTGCAAAAGTGTATACGGATGCAAGATCCAAGTTTCAAGCTTGTTTGACTAAGAAAACTTAGTTTTGTGTTTGGCTGAGAAACAAAGTCAGGTACTAATGATTTCTCATTCCTGGACTTGCAACACTTCAGTTTTCCTTCTTGGCCAGTGCCAGTGTAAGGTTCATGTTTCCCTTCATTGTGAGAGCAGTACAGCTCGCTGCAATGAAAAGAACTCTCACAGTGACTGAATCTTCACTCTAACAGTATGCGCTGGATCGCACCTCGCAAAGACTTAAGAAAGTACATGCGTGTGTAAAGCATTCGACAAAAGTCAACATTTTCAGTTTCTGCTTCTTCGTACACTTCCCAGTCTGTGCGATGACAAACTGTTTCACCGATGAAACGAAATGTTGTTCTAAACGCGATTGGCACTTGCGAGTTTCTAAGGTGCATGAATCACGTTCATTCGCTCCTGTGCTGTACACGAGTTAAGAAAGGCAAAAAACTTAAAGTGAGTGAGGAAAACGTTTTCACTGACAGTACACTCTAACAACTGCAAAAGTGTATACGGATGCAAGATCCAAGTTTCAAGCTTGTTTGACTAAGAAAACTTAGTTTTGTGTTTGGCTCAGAAACAAAGTCAGGTACTAATGATTTCTCATTCCTGGACTTGCAACACTTCAGTTTTCCTTCTTGGCCAGTGCCAGTGTAAGGTTCATGTTTCCCTTCATTGTGAGAGCAGTACAGCTCGCTGCAATGAAAAGAACTCTCACAGTGACTGAATCTTCACTCTAACAGTATGCGCTGGATCGCACCTCGCAAAGACTTAAGAAAGTACATGCGTGTGTAAAGCATTCGACAAAAGTCAACATTTTCAGTTTCTGCTTCTTCGTACACTTCCCAGTCTGTGCGATGACAAACTGTTTCACCGATGAAACGAAATGTTGTTCTAAACGCGATGTGGCACTTGCGAGTTTCTAAGGTGCGCATGAAACACGTTCATTCGCTCCTGTGCTGTACACGAGTTAAGAAATGCAAAAAACTTAAAGTGAGTGAGGGAAAACGTTTTCACTGACAGTACACTCTAACAACTGCAAAAGTGTATACGGATGCAAGATCCAAGTTTCAAGCTTGTTTGACTAAGAAAACTTAGTTTTGTGTTTGGCTCAGAAACAAAGTCAGGTACTAATGATTTCTCATTCCTGGACTTGCAACACTTCAGTTTTCCTTCTTGGCCAGTGCCAGTGTAAGGTTCATGTTTCCCTTCATTGTGAGAGCAGTACAGCTCGCTGCAATGAAAGAACTCTCACAGTGACTGAATCTTCACTCTAACAGTATGCGCTGGATCGCACCTCGCAAAGACTTAAGAAAGTACATGCGTGTGTAAAGCATTCGACAAAAGTCAACATTTTCAGTTTCTGCTTCTTCGTACACTTCCCAGTCTGTGCGATGACAAACTGTTTCACCGATGAAACGAAATGTTGTTCTAAACGCGATTTGGCACTTGCGAGTTTCTAAGGTGCGCATGAAACACGTTCATTCGCTCCTGTGCTGTACGAGTTAAGAAAGGCAAAAAACTTAAAGTGAGTGAGGGAAAACGTTTTCACTGACAGTACACTCTAACAACTGCAAAAGTGTATACGGATGCAAGATCCAAGTTTCAAGCTTGTTTGACTAAGAAAACTTAGTTTTGTGTTTGGCTCAGAAACAAAGTCAGGTACTAATGATTTCTCATTCCTGGACTTGCAACACTTCAGTTTTCCTTCTTGGCCAGTGCCAGTGTAAGGTTCATGTTTCCCTTCATTGTGAGAGCAGTACAGCTCGCTGCAATGAAAAGAACTCTCACAGTGACTGAATCTTCACTCTAACAGTATGCGCTGGATCGCACCTCGCAAAGACTTAAGAAAGTACATGCGTGTGTAAAGCATTCGACAAAAGTCAACATTTTCAGTTTCTGCTTCTTCGTACACTTCCCAGTCTGTGCGATGACAAACTGTTTCACCGATGAAACGAAATGTTGTTCTAAACGCGATTGGCACTTGCGAGTTTCTAAGGTGCGCATGAATCACGTTCATTCGCTCCTGTGCTGTACACGAGTTAAGAAAGGCAAAAAACTTAAAGTGAGTGAGGGAAAACGTTTTCACTGACAGTACACTCTAACAACTGCAAAAGTGTATACGGATGCAAGATCCAAGTTTCAAGCTTGTTTGACTAAGAAAACTTAGTTTTGTGTTTGGCTCAGAAACAAAGTCAGGTACTAATGATTTCTCATTCCTGGACTTGCAACACTTCAGTTTTCCTTCTTGGCCAGTGCCAGTGTAAGGTTCATGTTTCCCTTCATTGTGAGAGCAGTACAGCTCGCTGCAATGAAAAGAACTCTCACAGTGACTGAATCTTCACTCTAACAGTATGCGCTGGATCGCACCTCGCAAAGACTTAAGAAAGTACATGCGTGTGTAAAGCATTCGACAAAAGTCAACATTTTCAGTTTCTGCTTCTTCGTACACTTCCCAGTCTGTGCGATGACAAACTGTTTCACCGATGAAACGAAATGTTGTTCTAAACGCGATTTGGCACTTGCGAGTTTCTAAGGTGCGCATGAAACACGTTCTTTCGCTCCTGTGCTGTACACGAGTTAAGAAATGCAAAAAACTTAAGTGAGTGAGGGAAAACGTTTTCACTGACAGTACACTCTAACAACTGCAAAAGTGTATACGGATGCAAGATCCAAGTTTCCAAGCTTGTTTGACTAAGAAAACTTAGTTTTGTGTTTGGCTGAGAAACAAAGTCAGGTACTAATGATTTCTCATTCCTGGACTTGCAACACTTCAGTTTTCCTTCTTGGCCAGTGCCAGTGTAAGGTTCATGTTTCCCTTCATTGTGAGAGCAGTACAGCTCGCTGCAATGAAAAGAACTCTCACAGTGACTGAATCTTCACTCTAACAGTATGCGCTGGATCGCACCTCGCAAAGACTTAAGAAAGTACATGCGTGTGTAAAGCATTCGACAAAAGTCAACACTTTCAGTTTCTGCTTCTTCGTGCACTTCCCAGTCTGTGCGATGACAAACTGTTTCACCGATGAAACGAAATGTTGTTCTAAACGCGATTTGGCACTTGCGAGTTTCTAAGGTGCGCATGAAACACGTTCATTCGCTCCTGTGCTGTACACGAGTTAAGAAAGGCAAAAAACTTAAAGTGAGTGAGGAAAATGTTTTCACTGACAGTACACTCTAACAACTGCAAAAGTGTATACGGATGCAAGATCCAAGTTTCAAGCTTGTTTGACTAAGAAAACTTAGTTTTGTGTTTGGCTGAGAAACAAAGTCAGGTACTAATGATTTCTCATTCCTGGACTTGCAACACTTCAGTTTTCCTTCTTGGCCAGTGCCAGTGTAAGGTTCATGTTTCCCTTCATTGTGAGAGCAGTACAGCTCGCTGCAATGAAAAGAACTCTCACAGTGACTGAATCTTCACTCTAACAGTATGCGCTGGATTGCACCACGCAAAGACTTAAGAAAGTACATGCGTGTGTAAAGCATTCGACAAAAGTCAACACTTTCAGTTTCTGCTTCTTCGTGCACTTCCCAGTCTGTGCGATGACAAACTGTTTCACCGATGAAACGAAATGTTGTTCTAAACGCGATTTGGCACTTCCGAGTTTCTAAGGTGCGCATGAAACACGTTCATTCGCTCCTGTGCTGTACACGAGTTAAGAAAGGCAAAAACTTAAAGTGAGTGAGGGAAAATGTTTTCACTGACAGTACACTCTAACAACTGCAAAAGTGTATACGGATGCAAGATCCAAGTTTCAAGCTTGTTTGACTAAGAAAACTTAGTTTTGTGTTTGGCTCAGAAACAAAGTCAGGTACTAATGATTTCTCATTCCTGGACTTGCAACACTTCAGTTTTCCTTCTTGGCCAGTGCCAGTGTAAGGTTCATGTTTCCCTTCATTGTGAGAGCAGTACAGCTCACTGCAATGAAAAGAACTCTCACAGTGACTGAATCTTCACTCTAACAGTATGCGCTGGATCGCACCTCGCAAAGACTTAAGAAAGTACATGCGTGTGTAAAGCATTTGACAAAAGTCAACATTTTCAGTTTCTGCTTCTTCGTACACTTCCGAAGTCTGTGCGATGACAAACTGTTTCACCGATGAAACGAAATGTTGTTCTAAACGCGATGTGGCACTTGCGAGTTTCTAAGGTGCGCATGAAACACGTTCATTCACTCCTGTGCTGTACACGAGTTAAGAAATGCAAAAACTTAAAGTGAGTGAGGGAAAACGTTTTCACTGACAGTACACTCTAACAACTGCAAAAGTGTATACGGATGCAAGATCCAAGTTTCAAGCTTGTTTGACTAAGAAAACTTAGTTTTGTGTTTGGCTCAGAAACAAAGTCAGGTACTAATGATTTCTCATTCCTGGACATTCCTGACTAGCAACACTTCAGTTTTCCTTCTTGGCCAGTGCCAGTGTAAGGTTCATGTTTCCCTTCATTGTGAGAGCAGTACAGCTCGCTGCAATGAAAAGAACTCTCACAGTGACTGAATCTTCACTCTAACAGTATGCGCTGGATCGCACCTCGCAAAGACTTAAGAAAGTACATGCGTGTGTAAAGCATTCGACAAAAGTCAACATTTTCAGTTTCTGCTTCTTCGTACACTTCCCAGTCTGTGCGATGACAAACTGTTTCACCGATGAAACGAAATGTTGTTCTAAACGCGATGTGGCACTTGCGAGTTTCTAAGGTGCGCATGAAACACGTTCATTCGCTCCTGTGCTGTACATGAGTTAAGAAAGGCAAAAACTTAAAGTGAGTGAGGGAAAACGTTTTCACTGACAGTACACTCTAACAACTGCAAAAGTGTATACGGATGCAAGATCCAAGTTTCAAGCTTGTTTGACTAAGAAAACTTAGTTTTGTGTTTGGCTCAGAAACAAAGTCAGGTACTAATGATTTCTCATTCCTGGACTTGCAACACTTCAGTTTTCCTTCTTGGCCAGTGCCAGTGTAAGGTTCATGTTTCCCTTCATTGTGAGAGCAGTACAGCTTGCTGCAATGAAAAGAACTCTCACAGTGACTGAATCTTCACTCTAACAGTATGCGCTGGATCGCACCTCGCAAAGACTTAAGAAAGTACATGTGTGTGTAAAGCATTCGACAAAAGTCAACACTTTCAGTTTCTGCTTCTTCGTACACTTCCCAGTCTGTGCGATGACAAACTGTTTCACCGATGAAACGAAATGTTGATCTAAACGCGATGTGGCACTTGCGAGTTTCTAAGGTGCGCATGAAACACGTTCATTCGCTCCTGTGCTGTACACGAGTTAAGAAATGCAAAAACTTAAAGTGAGTGAGGGAAAACGTTTTCACTGACAGTACACTCTAACAACTGCAAAAGTGTATACGGATGCAAGATCCAAGTTTCAAGCTTGTTTGACTAAGAAAACTTAGTTTTTGTTTGGCTCAGAAACAAAGTCAGGTACTAATGATTTCTCATTCCTGGACTTGCAACACTTCAGTTTTCCTTCTTGGCCAGTGCCAGTGTAAGGTTCATGTTTCCCTTCATTGTGAGAGCAGTACAGCTCGCTGCAATGAAAAGAACTCTCACAGTGACTGAATCTTCACTCTAACAGTATGCGCTGGATCGCACCTCGCAAAGACTTAAGAAAGTACATGCGTGTGTAAAGCATTCGACAAAAGTCAACATTTTCAGTTTCTGCTTCTTCGTACACTTCCCAGTCTGTGCGATGACAAACTGTTTCACCGATGAAACGAAATGTTGTTCTAAACGCGATTTGGCACTTGCGAGTTTCTAAGGTGCGCATGAAAAAGTTCATTCGCTCCTGTGATGTACACGAGATAAGAAAGGCAAAAACTTAAAGTGAGTGAGGGAAAATGTTTTCACTGACAGTACACTCTAACAACTGCAAAAGTGTATACGGATGCAAGATCCAAGTTTCAAGCTTGTTTGACTAAGAAAACTTAGTTTTGTGTTTGGCTGAGAAACAAAGTCAGGTACTAATGATTTCTCATTCCTGAACTTGCAACACTTCAGTTTTCCTTCTTGGCCAGTGCCAGTGTAAGGTTCATGTTTCCCTTCATTGTGAGAGCAGTACAGCTCGCTGCAATGAAAAGAACTCTCACAGTGACTGAATCTTCACTCTAACAGTATGCGCTGGATCGCACCTCGCAAAGACTTAAGAAAGTACATGCGTGTGTAAAGCATTCGACAAAAGTCAACATTTTCAGTTTCTGCTTCTTCGTACACTTCCCAGTCTGTGCGATGACAAACTGTTTCACCGATGAAACGAAATGTTGATCTAAACGCGATGTGGCACTTGCGAGTTTCTAAGGTGCGCATGAAACACGTTCATTCGCTCCTGTGCTGTACACGAGTTAAGAAAGGCAAAAAACTTAAAGTGAGTGAGGGAAAACGTTTTCACTGACAGTACACTCTAACAACTGCAAAAGTGTATACGGATGCAAGATCCAAGTTTCCAAGCTTGTTTGACTAAGAAAACTTAGTTTTGTGTTTGGCTCAGAAACAAAGTCAGGTACTAATGATTTCTCATTCCTGGACTTGCAACACTTCAGTTTTCCTTCTTGGCCAGTGCCAGTGTAAGGTTCATGTTTCCCTTCATTGTGAGAGCAGTACAGCTCGCTGCAATGAAAAGAACTCTCACAGTGACTGAATCTTCACTCTAACAGTATGCGCTGGATCGCACCTCGCAAAGACTTAAGAAAGTACATGCGTGTGTAAAGCATTCGACAAAAGTCAACATTTTCAGTTTCTGCTTCTTTGTACACTTCCCAGTCTGTGCGATGACAAACTGTTTCACCGATGAAACGAAATGTTGTTCTAAACGCGATGTGGCACTTGCGAGTTTCTAAGGTGCGCATGAAACACGTTCATTCGCTCCTGTGCTGTACACGAGTTAAGAAAGGCAAAAACTTAAAGTGAGTGAGGGAAAACGTTTTCACTGACAGTACACTCTAACAACTGCAAAAGTGTATACGGATGCAAGATCCAAGTTTCCAAGCTTGTTTGACTAAGAAAACTTAGTTTTGTGTTTGGCTGAGAAACAAAGTCAGGTACTAATGATTTCTCATTCCTGGACTTGCAACACTTCAGTTTTCCTTCTTGGCCAGTGCCAGTGTAAGGTTCATGTTTCCCTTCATTGTGAGAGCAGTACAGCTCGCTGCAATGAAAAGAACTCTCACAGTGACTGAATCTTCACTCTAACAGTATGCGCTGGATCGCACCTCGCAAAGACTTAAGAAAGTACATGCGTGTGTAAAGCATTCGACAAAAGTCAACATTTTCAGTTTCTGCTTTCTTCGTACACTTCCCAGTCTGTGCGATGACAAACTGTTTCACCGATGAAACGAAATGTTGTTCTAAACGTGATGTGGCACTTGCGAGTTTCTAAGGTGCGCATGAAACACGTTCATTCGCTCCTGTGCTGTACACGAGATAAGAAAGGCAAAAAACTTAAAGTGAGTGAGGGAAAATGTTTTCACTGACAGTACACTCTAACAACTGCAAAAGTGTATATGGATGCAAGATCCAAGTTTCCAAGCTTGTTTGACTAAGAAAACTTAGTTTTGTGTTTGGCTGAGAAACAAAGTCAGGTACTAATGATTTCTCATTCCTGAACTTGCAACACTTCAGTTTTCCTTCTTGGCCAGTGCCAGTGTAAGGTTCATGTTTCCCTTCATTGTGAGAGCAGTACAGCTCGCTGCAATGAAAAGAACTCTCACAGTGACTGAATCTTCACTCTAACAGTATGCGCTGGATCGCACCTCGCAAAGACTTAAGAAAGTACATGCGTGTGTAAAGCATTCGACAAAAGTCAACACTTTCAGTTTCTGCTTCTTCGTACACTTCCCAGTCTGTGCGATGACAAACTGTTTCACCGATGAAACGAAATGTTGATCTAAACGCGATGTGACACTTGCGAGTTTCTAAGGTGCGCATGAAACACGTTCATTCGCTCCTGTGCTGTACACGAGTTAAGAAAGGCAAAAACTTAAAGTGAGTGAGGGAAAACGTTTTCACTGACAGTACACTCTAACAACTGCAAAAGTGTATACGGATGCAAGATCCAAGTTTCCAAGCTTGTTTGACTAAGAAAACTTAGTTTTGTGTTTGGCTCAAAAAAAAAGTCAGGTACTAATGATTTCTCATTCCTGGACTTGCAACACTTCAGTTTTCCTTCTTGGCCAGTGCCAGTGTAAGGTTCATGTTTCCCTTCATTGTGAGAGCAGTACAGCTCGCTGCAATGAAAAGAACTCTCACAGTGACTGAATCTTCACTCTAACAGTATGCGCTGGATCGCACTCGCAAAGACTTAAGAAAGTACATGCGTGTGTAAAGCATTCAACAAAAGTCAACATTTTCAGTTTCTGCTTCTTTGTACACTTCCCAGTCTGTGCGATGACAAACTGTTTCACCGATGAAACGAAATGTTGTTCTAAACGCGATGTGGCACTTGCGAGTTTCTAAGGTGCGCATGAATCACGTTCATTCGCTCCTGTGCTGTACACGAGTTAAGAAAGGCAAAAACTTAAAGTGAGTGAGGGAAAACGTTTTCACTGACAGTACACTCTAACAACTGCAAAAGTGTATACGGATGCAAGATCCAAGTTTCAAGCTTGTTTGACTAAGAAAACTTAGTTTTGTGTTTGGCTCAGAAACAAAGTCAGGTACTAATGATTTCTCATTCCTGGACTTGCAACACTTCAGTTTTCCTTCTTGGCCAGTGCCAGTGTAAGGTTCATGTTCCCTTCATTGTGAGAGCAGTACAGCTCGCTGCAATGAAAAGAACTCTCACAGTGACTGAATCTTCACTCTAACAGTATGCGCTGGATCGCACCTCGCAAAGACTTAAGAAAGTACATGCGTGTGTAAAGCATTCAACAAAAGTCAACATTTTCAGTTTCTGCTTCTTTGTACACTTCCCAGTCTGTGCGATGACAAACTGTTTCACCGATGAAACGAAATGTTGTTCTAAACGCGATGTGGCACTTGCGAGTTTCTAAGGTGCGCATGAATCACGTTCATTCGCTCCTGTGCTGTACACGAGTTAAGAAAGGCAAAAACTTAAAGTGAGTGAGGGAAAACGTTTTCACTGACAGTACACTCTAACAACTGCAAAAGTGTATACGGATGCAAGATCCAAGTTTCAAGCTTGTTTGACTAAGAAAACTTAGTTTTGTGTTTGGCTCAGAAACAAAGTCAGGTACTAATGATTTCTCATTCCTGGACTTGCAACACTTCAGTTTTCCTTCTTGGCCAGTGCTAGTGTAAGGTTCATGTTTCCCTTCATTGTGAGAGCAGTACAGCTCGCTGCAATGAAAAGAACTCTCACAGTGACTGAATCTTCACTCTAACAGTATGCGCTGGATCGCACCTCGCAAAGACTTAAGAAAGTACATGCGTGTGTAAAGCATTTGACAAAAGCCAACATTTTCAGTTTCTGCTTCTTCGTACACTTCCCAGTCTGTGCGATGACAAACTGTTTCACCGATGAAACGAAATGGTGATCTAAACGCGATGTGGCACTTGCGAGTTTCTAAGGTGCGCATGAAACACGTTCATTCACTCCTGTGCTGTACACGAGTTAAGAAAGGCAAAAACTTAAAGTGAGTGAGGGAAAACGTTTTCACTGACAGTACACTCTAACAACTGCAAAAGTGTATACGGATGCAAGATCCAAGTTTCCAAGCTTGTTTGACTAAGAAAACTTAGTTTTGTGTTTGGCTCAGAAACAAAGTCAGGTACTAATGATTTCTCATTCCTGGATTTCTCATTCCTGGACTAGCAACACTTCAGTTTTCCTTCTTGGCCAGTGCCAGTGTAAGGTTCATGTTTCCTTCATTGTGAGAGCAGTACAGCTCGCTGCAATGAAAAGAACTCTCACAGTGACTGAATCTTCACTCTAACAGTATGCGCTGGATCGCACCTCGCAAAGACTTAAGAAAGTACATGCGTGTGTAAAGCATTCAACAAAAGTCAACATTTTCAGTTTCTGCTTCTTTGTACACTTCCCAGTCTGTGCGATGACAAACTGTTTCACCGATGAAACGAAATGTTGTTCTAAACGCGATGTGGCACTTGCGAGTTTCTAAGGTGCGCATGAATCACGTTCATTCGCTCCTGTGCTGTACACGAGTTAAGAAAGGCAAAAACTTAAAGTGAGTGAGGGAAAACGTTTTCACTGACAGTACACTCTAACAACTGCAAAAGTGTATACGGATGCAAGATCCAAGTTTCCAAGCTTGTTTGACTAAGAAAACTTAGTTTTGTGTTTGGCTCAGAAACAAAGTCAGGTACTAATGATTTCTCATTCCTGGACTTGCAACACTTCAGTTTTCCTTCTTGGCCAGTGCCAGTGTAAGCTTCATGTTTCCCTTCATTGTGAGAGCAGTACAGCTCGCTGCAATGAAAAGAACTCTCACAGTGACTGAATCTTCACTCTAACAGTATGCGCTGGATCGCACCTCGCAAAGACTTAAGAAAGTACATGCGTGTGTAAAGCATTCGACAAAAGTCAAAACTTTCAGTTTCTGCTTCTTCGTACACTTCCCAGTCTGTGCGATGACAAACTGTTTCACCGATGAAACGAAATGTTGTTCTAAACGCGATTTGGCACTTGCGAGTTTCTAAGGTGCGCATGAAACACGTTCTTTCGCTCCTGTGCTGTACACGAGTTAAGAAATGCAAAAAACTTAAGTGAGTGAGGGAAAACGTTTTCACTGACAGTACACTCTAACAACTGCAAAAGTGTATACGGATGCAAGATCCAAGTTTCCAAGCTTGTTTGACTAAGAAAACTTAGTTTTGTGTTTGGCTGAGAAACAAAGTCAGGTACTAATGATTTCTCATTCCTGGACTTGCAACACTTCAGTTTTCCTTCTTGGCCAGTGCCAGTGTAAGGTTCATGTTTCCCTTCATTGTGAGAGCAGTACAGCTCGCTGCAATGAAAAGAACTCTCACAGTGACTGAATCTTCACTCTAACAGTATGCGCTGGATCGCACCTCGCAAAGACTTAAGAAAGTACATGCGTGTGTAAAGCATTCGACAAAAGTCAACACTTTCAGTTTCAGCTTCTTCGTGCACTTCCCAGTCTGTGCGATGACAAACTGTTTCACCAATGAAATGAAATGTTGTTCTAAACGCGATTTGGCACTTGCGAGTTTCTAAGGTGCGCATGAAACACGTTCATTCGCTCCTGTGCTGTACACGAGTTAATAAAGGCAAAAAACTTAAAGTGAGTGAGGGAAAATGTTTTCACTGACAGTACACTCTAACAACTGCAAAAGTGTATACGGATGCAAGATCCAAGTTTCCAAGCTTGTTTGACTAAGAAAACTTAGTTTTGTGTTTGGCTGAGAAACAAAGTCAGGTACTAATGATTTCTCATTCCTGGACTTGCAACACTTCAGTTTTCCTTCTTGGCCAGTGCCAGTGTAAGGTTCATGTTTCCCTTCATTGTGAGAGCAGTACAGCTCGCTGCAATGAAAAGAACTCTCACAGTGACTGAATCTTCACTCTAACAGTATGCGCTGGATCGCACCTCGCAAAGACTTAAGAAAGTACATGTGTGTGTAAAGCATTCGACAAAAGTCAACACTTTCAGTTTCTGTTTCTTCGTACACTTCCCAGTTTGTGCGATGACAAACTGTTTCACCGATGAAACGAAATGTTGATCTAAACGCGATGTGGCACTTGCGAGTTTCTAAGGTGCGCATGAAACACGTTCATTCGCTCCTGTGCTGTACACGAGTTAAGAAATGCAAAAACTTAAAGTGAGTGAGGGAAAACGTTTTCACTGACAGTACACTCTAACAACTGCAAAAGTGTATACGGATGCAAGATCCAAGTTTCCAAGCTTGTTTGACTAAGAAAACTTAGTTTTTTGTTTGGCTCAGAAACAAAGTCAGGTACTAATGATTTCTCATTCCTGGACTTGCAACACTTCAGTTTTCCTTCTTGGCCAGTGCCAGTGTAAGGTTCATGTTTGCCTTCATTGTGAGAGCAGTACAGCTCGCTGCAATGAAAAGAACTCTCACAGTGACTGAATCTTCACTCTAACAGTATGCGCTGGATCGCACCTCGCAAAGACTTAAGAAAGTACATGCGTGTGTAAAGCATTCGACAAAAGTCAACATTTTCAGGTTCTGCTTCTTCGTACACTTCCCAGTCTGTGCGATGACAAACTGTTTCACCGATGAAACGAAATGTTGTTCTAAACGTGATGTGGCACTTGCGAGTTTCTAAGGTGCGCATGAAACACGTTCATTCGCTCCTGTGCTGTACACGAGATAAGAAAGGCAAAAAACTTAAAGTGAGTGAGGGAAAATGTTTTCACTGACAGTACACTCTAACAACTGCAAAAGTGTATACGGATGCAAGATCCAAGTTTCCAAGCTTGTTTGACTAAGAAAACTTAGTTTTGTGTTTGGCTCAGAAACAAAGTCAGGTACTAATGATTTCTCATTCCTGGACTTGCAACACTTCAGTTTTCCTTCTTGGCCAGTGCCAGTGTAAGCTTCATGTTTCCCTTCATTGTGAGAGCAGTACAGCTCGCTGCAATGAAAAGAACTCTCACAGTGACTGAATCTTCACTCTAACAGTATGCGCTGGATCGCACCTCGCAAAGACTTAAGAAAGTACATGCGTGTGTAAAGCATTCGACAAAAGTCAAAACTTTCAGTTTCTGCTTCTTTGTACACTTCCCAGTCTGTGCGATGACAAACTGTTTCACCGATGAAACGAAATGTTGTTCTAAACGCGATGTGGCACTTGCGAGTTTCTAAGGTGCGCATGAGACACGTACATTCACTCCTGTGCTGTACACGAGTTAAGAAAGGCAAAACTTAAAGTGAGTGAGGGAAAACGTTTTCACTGACAGTACACTCTAACAACTGCAAAAGTGTATACGGATGCAAGATCCAAGTTTCAAGCTTGTTTGACTAAGAAAACTTAGTTTTGTGTTTGGCTGAGAAACAAAGTCAGGTACTAATGATTTCTCATTCCTGGACTTGCAACACTTCAGTTTTCCTTCTTGGCCAGTGCCAGTGTAAGGTTCATGTTTCCCTTCATTGTGAGAGCAGTACAGCTCGCTGCAATGAAAAGAACTCTCACAGTGACTGAATCTTCACTCTAACAGTATGCGCTGGATCGCACATCGCAAAGACTTAAGAAAGTACATGCGTGTGTAAAGCATTCGACAAAAGTCAACACTTTCAGTTTCTGCTTCTTCGTGCACTTCCCAGTCTGTGCGATGACAAACTGTTTCACCAATGAAACGAAATGTTGTTCTAAACGCGATTTGGCACTTGCGAGTTTCTAAGGTGCGCATGAAACACGTTCATTCGCTCCTGTGCTGTACACGAGTTAAGAAAGGCAAAAACTTAAAGTGAGTGAGGGAAAATGTTTTCACTGACAGTACACTCTAACAACTGCAAAAGTGTATACGGATGCAAGATCCAAGTTTCAAGCTTGTTTGACTAAGAAAACTTAGTTTTGTGTTTGGCTCAGAAACAAAGTCAGGTACTAATGATTTCTCATTCCTGGACTTGCAACACTTCAGTTTTCCTTCTTGGCCAGTGCCAGTGTAAGGTTCATGTTTCCCTTCATTGTGAGAGCAGTACAGCTCGC
Organism: Albula goreensis; assembly: GCA_022829145.1. Taxonomy (NCBI): domain Eukaryota; kingdom Metazoa; phylum Chordata; class Actinopteri; order Albuliformes; family Albulidae; genus Albula; species Albula goreensis. The sequence continues at coordinate 35,972,084 of CM040753.1, forward strand.
TGCAATGAAAAGAACTCTCACAGTGACTGAATCTTCACTCTAACAGTATGCGCTGGATCGCACCTCGCAAAGACTTAAGAAAGTACATGTGTGTGTAAAGCATTCGACAAAAGTCAACACTTTCAGTTTCTGTTTCTTCGTACACTTCCCAGTCTGTGCAATGACAAACTGTTTCACCGATGAAACGAAATGTTGATCTAAACGCGATGTGGCACTTGCGAGTTTCTAAGGTGCGCATGAAACACGTTCATTCGCTCCTGTGCTGTACACGAGTTAAGAAATGCAAAAAACTTAAAGTGAGTGAGGGAAAACGTTTTCACTGACAGTACACTCTAACAACTGCAAAAGTGTATACGGATGCAAGATCCAAGTTTCAAGCTTGTTTGACTAAGAAAACTTAGTTTTTGTTTGGCTCAGAAACAAAGTCAGGTACTAATGATTTCTCATTCCTGGACTTGCAACACTTCAGTTTTCCTTCTTGGCCAGTGCCAGTGTAAGGTTCATGTTTCCCTTCATTGTGAGAGCAGTACAGCTCGCTGCAATGAAAAGAACTCTCACAGTGACTGAATCTTCACTCTAACAGTATGCGCTGGATCGCACCTCGCAAAGACTTAAGAAAGTACATGCGTGTGTAAAGCATTCGACAAAAGTCAACATTTTCAGGTTCTGCTTCTTCGTACACTTCCCAGTCTGTGCGATGACAAACTGTTTCACCGATGAAACGAAATGTTGTTCTAAACGTGATGTGGCACTTGCGAGTTTCTAAGGTGCGCATGAAACACGTTCATTCGCTCCTGTGCTGTACACGAGATAAGAAAGGCAATTAACTTAAAGTGAGTGAGGGAAAATGTTTTCACTGACAGTACACTCTAACAACTGCAAAAGTGTATACGGATGCAAGATCCAAGTTTCCAAGCTTGTTTGACTAAGAAAACTTAGTTTTGTGTTTGGCTGAGAAACAAAGTCAGGTACTAATGATTTCTCATTCCTGAACTTGCAACACTTCAGTTTTCCTTCTTGGCCAGTGCCAGTGTAAGTTCATGTTTCCCTTCATTGTGAGAGCAGTACAGCTCGCTGCAATGAAAAGAACTCTCACAGTGACTGAATCTTCACTCTAACAGTATGCGCTGGATCGCACCTCGCAAAGACTTAAGAAAGTACATGCGTGTGTAAAGCATTCGACAAAAGTCAACACTTTCAGTTTCTGCTTCTTCGTACACTTCCCAGTCTGTGCGATGACAAACTGTTTCACCGATGAAACGAAATGTTGATCTAAACGCGATGTGACACTTGCGAGTTTCTAAGGTGCGCATGAAACACGTTCATTCGCTCCTGTGCTGTACACGAGTTAAGAAAGGCAAAAACTTAAAGTGAGTGAGGGAAAACGTTTTCACTGACAGTACACTCTAACAACTGCAAAAGTGTATACGGATGCAAGATCCAAGTTTCCAAGCTTGTTTGACTAAGAAAACTTAGTTTTGTGTTTGGCTGAGAAAAAAGTCAGGTACTAATGATTTCTCATTCCTGGACTTGCAACACTTCAGTTTTCCTTCTTGGCCAGTGCCAGTGTAAGGTTCATGTTTCCCTTCATTGTGAGAGCAGTACAGCTCGCTGCAATGAAAAGAACTCTCACAGTGACTGAATCTTCACTCTAACAGTATGCGCTGGATCGCACCTCGCAAAGACTTAAGAAAGTACATGCGTGTGTAAAGCATTCAACAAAAGTCAACATTTTCAGTTTCTGCTTCTTTGTACACTTCCCAGTCTGTGCGATGACAAACTGTTTCACCGATGAAACGAAATGTTGTTCTAAACGCGATGTGGCACTTGCGAGTTTCTAAGGTGCGCATGAATCACGTTCATTCGCTCCTGTGCTGTACACGAGTTAAGAAAGGCAAAAACTTAAAGTGAGTGAGGGAAAACGTTTTCACTGACAGTACACTCTAACAACTGCAAAAGTGTATACGGATGCAAGATCCAAGTTTCAAGCTTGTTTGACTAAGAAAACTTAGTTTTGTGTTTGGCTGAGAAACAAAGTCAGGTACTAATGATTTCTCATTCCTGGACTTGCAACACTTCAGTTTTCCTTCTTGGCCAGTGCCAGTGTAAGGTTCATGTTTCCCTTCATTGTGAGAGCAGTACAGCTCGCTGCAATGAAAAGAACTCTCACAGTGACTGAATCTTCACTCTAACAGTATGCGCTGGATCGCACCTCGCAAAGACTTAAGAAAGTACATGCGTGTGTAAAGCATTCAACAAAAGTCAACATTTTCAGTTTCTGCTTCTTTGTACACTTCCCAGTCTGTGCGATGACAAACTGTTTCACCGATGAAACGAAATGTTGTTCTAAACGCGATGTGGCACTTGCGAGTTTCTAAGGTGCGCATGAATCACGTTCATTCGCTCCTGTGCTGTACACGAGTTAAGAAAGGCAAAAAACTTAAAGTGAGTGAGGGAAAACGTTTTCACTGACAGTACACTCTAACAACTGCAAAAGTGTATACGGATGCAAGATCCAAGTTTCAAGCTTGTTTGACTAAGAAAACTTAGTTTTGTGTTTGGCTCAGAAACAAAGTCAGGTACTAATGATTTCTCATTCCTGGACTTGCAACACTTCAGTTTTCCTTCTTGGCCAGTGCTAGTGTAAGGTTCATGTTTCCCTTCATTGTGAGAGCAGTACAGCTCGCTGCAATGAAAAGAACTCTCACAGTGACTGAATCTTCACTCTAACAGTATGCGCTGGATCGCACCTCGCAAAGACTTAAGAAAGTACATGCGTGTGTAAAGCATTTGACAAAAGCCAACATTTTCAGTTTCTGCTTCTTCGTACACTTCGAAGTCTGTGCGATGACAAACTGTTTCACCGATGAAACGAAATGGTGATCTAAACGCGATGTGGCACTTGCGAGTTTCTAAGGTGCGCATGAAACACGTTCATTCACTCCTGTGCTGTACACGAGTTAAGAAAGGCAAAAAACTTAAAGTGAGTGAGGGAAAACGTTTTCACTGACAGTACACTCTAACAACTGCAAAAGTGTATACGGATGCAAGATCCAAGTTTCCAAGCTTGTTTGACTAAGAAAACTTAGTTTTGTGTTTGGCTCAGAAACAAAGTCAGGTACTAATGATTTCTCATTCCTGGATTTCTCATTCCTGGACTAGCAACACTTCAGTTTTCCTTCTTGGCCAGTGCCAGTGTAAGGTTCATGTTTCCCTTCATTGTGAGAGCAGTACAGCTCGCTGCAATGAAAAGAACTCTCACAGTGACTGAATCTTCACTCTAACAGTATGCGCTGGATCGCACCTCGCAAAGACTTAAGAAAGTACATGCGTGTGTAAAGCATTCAACAAAAGTCAACATTTTCAGTTTCTGCTTCTTTGTACACTTCCCAGTCTGTGCGATGACAAACTGTTTCACCGATGAAACGAAATGTTGTTCTAAACGCGATGTGGCACTTGCGAGTTTCTAAGGTGCGCATGAATCACGTTCATTCGCTCCTGTGCTGTACACGAGTTAAGAAAGGCAAAAAACTTAAAGTGAGTGAGGGAAAACGTTTTCACTGACAGTACACTCTAACAACTGCAAAAGTGTATACGGATGCAAGATCCAAGTTTCCAAGCTTGTTTGACTAAGAAAACTTAGTTTTGTGTTTGGCTCAGAAACAAAGTCAGGTACTAATGATTTCTCATTCCTGGACTTGCAACACTTCAGTTTTCCTTCTTGGCCAGTGCCAGTGTAAGCTTCATGTTTCCCTTCATTGTGAGAGCAGTACAGCTCGCTGCAATGAAAAGAACTCTCACAGTGACTGAATCTTCACTCTAACAGTATGCGCTGGATCGCACCTCGCAAAGACTTAAGAAAGTACATGCGTGTGTAAAGCATTCGACAAAAGTCAAAACTTTCAGTTTCTGCTTCTTCGTACACTTCCCAGTCTGTGCGATGACAAACTGTTTCACCGATGAAACGAAATGTTGTTCTAAACGCGATTTGGCACTTGCGAGTTTCTAAGGTGCGCATGAAACACGTTCTTTCGCTCCTGTGCTGTACACGAGTTAAGAAATGCAAAAACTTAAAGTGAGTGAGGGAAAACGTTTTCACTGACAGTACACTCTAACAACTGCAAAAGTGTATACGGATGCAAGATCCAAGTTTCAAGCTTGTTTGACTAAGAAAACTTAGTTTTGTGTTTGGCTGAGAAACAAAGTCAGGTACTAATGATTTCTCATTCCTGGACTTGCAACACTTCAGTTTTCCTTCTTGGCCAGTGCCAGTGTAAGGTTCATGTTTCCCTTCATTGTGAGAGCAGTACAGCTCGCTGCAATGAAAAGAACTCTCACAGTGACTGAATCTTCACTCTAACAGTATGCGCTGGATCGCACCTCGCAAAGACTTAAGAAAGTACATGCGTGTGTAAAGCATTCGACAAAAGTCAACACTTTCAGTTTCAGCTTCTTCGTGCACTTCCCAGTCTGTGCGATGACAAACTGTTTCACCAATGAAATGAAATGTTGTTCTAAACGCGATTTGGCACTTGCGAGTTTCTAAGGTGCGCATGAAACACGTTCATTCGCTCCTGTGCTGTACACGAGTTAATAAAGGCAAAAAACTTAAAGTGAGTGAGGGAAAATGTTTTCACTGACAGTACACTCTAACAACTGCAAAAGTGTATACGGATGCAAGATCCAAGTTTCAAGCTTGTTTGACTAAGAAAACTTAGTTTTGTGTTTGGCTGAGAAACAAAGTCAGGTACTAATGATTTCTCATTCCTGGACTTGCAACACTTCAGTTTTCCTTCTTGGCCAGTGCCAGTGTAAGGTTCATGTTTCCCTTCATTGTGAGAGCAGTACAGCTCGCTGCAATGAAAAGAACTCTCACAGTGACTGAATCTTCACTCTAACAGTATGCGCTGGATCGCACCTCGCAAAGACTTAAGAAAGTACATGTGTGTGTAAAGCATTCGACAAAAGTCAACACTTTCAGTTTCTGTTTCTTCGTACACTTCCCAGTTTGTGCGATGACAAACTGTTTCACCGATGAAACGAAATGTTGATCTAAACGCGATGTGGCACTTGCGAGTTTCTAAGGTGCGCATGAAACACGTTCATTCGCTCCTGTGCTGTACACGAGTTAAGAAATGCAAAAAACTTAAAGTGAGTGAGGGAAAACGTTTTCACTGACAGTACACTCTAACAACTGCAAAAGTGTATACGGATGCAAGATCCAAGTTTCCAAGCTTGTTTGACTAAGAAAACTTAGTTTTTGTTTGGCTCAGAAACAAAGTCAGGTACTAATGATTTCTCATTCCTGGACTTGCAACACTTCAGTTTTCCTTCTTGGCCAGTGCCAGTGTAAGGTTCATGTTTGCCTTCATTGTGAGAGCAGTACAGCTCGCTGCAATGAAAAGAACTCTCACAGTGACTGAATCTTCACTCTAACAGTATGCGCTGGATCGCACCTCGCAAAGACTTAAGAAAGTACATGCGTGTGTAAAGCATTCGACAAAAGTCAACATTTTCAGGTTCTGCTTCTTCGTACACTTCCCAGTCTGTGCGATGACAAACTGTTTCACCGATGAAACGAAATGTTGTTCTAAACGTGATGTGGCACTTGCGAGTTTCTAAGGTGCGCATGAAACACGTTCATTCGCTCCTGTGCTGTACACGAGATAAGAAAGGCAAAAAACTTAAAGTGAGTGAGGGAAAATGTTTTCACTGACAGTACACTCTAACAACTGCAAAAGTGTATACGGATGCAAGATCCAAGTTTCCAAGCTTGTTTGACTAAGAAAACTTAGTTTTGTGTTTGGCTCAGAAACAAAGTCAGGTACTAATGATTTCTCATTCCTGGACTTGCAACACTTCAGTTTTCCTTCTTGGCCAGTGCCAGTGTAAGCTTCATGTTTCCCTTCATTGTGAGAGCAGTACAGCTCGCTGCAATGAAAAGAACTCTCACAGTGACTGAATCTTCACTCTAACAGTATGCGCTGGATCGCACCTCGCAAAGACTTAAGAAAGTACATGCGTGTGTAAAGCATTCGACAAAAGTCAAAACTTTCAGTTTCTGCTTCTTTGTACACTTCCCAGTCTGTGCGATGACAAACTGTTTCACCGATGAAACGAAATGTTGTTCTAAACGCGATGTGGCACTTGCGAGTTTCTAAGGTGCGCATGAGACACGTACATTCACTCCTGTGCTGTACACGAGTTAAGAAAGGCAAAAAACTTAAAGTGAGTGAGGGAAAACGTTTTCACTGACAGTACACTCTAACAACTGCAAAAGTGTATACGGATGCAAGATCCAAGTTTCCAAGCTTGTTTGACTAAGAAAACTTAGTTTTGTGTTTGGCTGAGAAACAAAGTCAGGTACTAATGATTTCTCATTCCTGGACTTGCAACACTTCAGTTTTCCTTCTTGGCCAGTGCCAGTGTAAGGTTCATGTTTCCCTTCATTGTGAGAGCAGTACAGCTCGCTGCAATGAAAAGAACTCTCACAGTGACTGAATCTTCACTCTAACAGTATGCGCTGGATCGCACATCGCAAAGACTTAAGAAAGTACATGCGTGTGTAAAGCATTCGACAAAAGTCAACACTTTCAGTTTCTGCTTCTTCGTGCACTTCCCAGTCTGTGCGATGACAAACTGTTTCACCAATGAAACGAAATGTTGTTCTAAACGCGATTTGGCACTTGCGAGTTTCTAAGGTGCGCATGAAACACGTTCATTCGCTCCTGTGCTGTACACGAGTTAAGAAAGGCAAAAAACTTAAAGTGAGTGAGGGAAAATGTTTTCACTGACAGTACACTCTAACAACTGCAAAAGTGTATACGGATGCAAGATCCAAGTTTCCAAGCTTGTTTGACTAAGAAAACTTAGTTTTGTGTTTGGCTCAGAAACAAAGTCAGGTACTAATGATTTCTCATTCCTGGACTTGCAACACTTCAGTTTTCCTTCTTGGCCAGTGCCAGTGTAAGGTTCATGTTTCCCTTCATTGTGAGAGCAGTACAGCTCGCTGCAATGAAAAGAACTCTCACAGTGACTGAATCTTCACTCTAACAGTATGCGCTGGATCGCACCTCGCAAAGACTTAAGAAAGTACATGTGTGTGTAAAGCATTCGACAAAAGTCAACACTTTCAGTTTCTGTTTCTTCGTACACTTCCCAGTCTGTGCAATGACAAACTGTTTCACCGATGAAACGAAATGTTGATCTAAACGCGATGTGGCACTTGCGAGTTTCTAAGGTGCGCATGAAACACGTTCATTCGCTCCTGTGCTGTACACGAGTTAAGAAATGCAAAAACTTAAAGTGAGTGAGGGAAAACGTTTTCACTGACAGTACACTCTAACAACTGCAAAAGTGTATACGGATGCAAGATCCAAGTTTCAAGCTTGTTTGACTAAGAAAACTTAGTTTTTTGTTTGGCTCAGAAACAAAGTCAGGTACTAATGATTTCTCATTCCTGGACTTGCAACACTTCAGTTTTCCTTCTTGGCCAGTGCCAGTGTAAGGTTCATGTTTCCCTTCATTGTGAGAGCAGTACAGCTCGCTGCAATGAAAAGAACTCTCACAGTGACTGAATCTTCACTCTAACAGTATGCGCTGGATCGCACCTCGCAAAGACTTAAGAAAGTACATGCGTGTGTAAAGCATTCGACAAAAGTCAACATTTTCAGGTTCTGCTTCTTCGTACACTTCCCAGTCTGTGCGATGACAAACTGTTTCACCGATGAAACGAAATGTTGTTCTAAACGTGATGTGGCACTTGCGAGTTTCTAAGGTGCGCATGAAACACGTTCATTCGCTCCTGTGCTGTACACGAGATAAGAAAGGCAATTAACTTAAAGTGAGTGAGGGAAAATGTTTTCACTGACAGTACACTCTAACAACTGCAAAAGTGTATACGGATGCAAGATCCAAGTTTCCAAGCTTGTTTGACTAAGAAAACTTAGTTTTGTGTTTGGCTGAGAAACAAAGTCAGGTACTAATGATTTCTCATTCCTGAACTTGCAACACTTCAGTTTTCCTTCTTGGCCAGTGCCAGTGTAAGGTTCATGTTTCCCTTCATTGTGAGAGCAGTACAGCTCGCTGCAATGAAAAGAACTCTCACAGTGACTGAATCTTCACTCTAACAGTATGCGCTGGATCGCACCTCGCAAAGACTTAAGAAAGTACATGCGTGTGTAAAGCATTCGACAAAAGTCAACACTTTCAGTTTCTGCTTCTTCGTACACTTCCCAGTCTGTGCGATGACAAACTGTTTCACCGATGAAACGAAATGTTGATCTAAACGCGATGTGACACTTGCGAGTTTCTAAGGTGCGCATGAAACACGTTCATTCGCTCCTGTGCTGTACACGAGTTAAGAAAGGCAAAAAACTTAAAGTGAGTGAGGGAAAACGTTTTCACTGACAGTACACTCTAACAACTGCAAAAGTGTATACGGATGCAAGATCCAAGTTTCCAAGCTTGTTTGACTAAGAAAACTTAGTTTTGTGTTTGGCTCAAAAAAAAAGTCAGGTACTAATGATTTCTCATTCCTGGACTTGCAACACTTCAGTTTTCCTTCTTGGCCAGTGCCAGTGTAAGGTTCATGTTTCCCTTCATTGTGAGAGCAGTACAGCTCGCTGCAATGAAAAGAACTCTCACAGTGACTGAATCTTCACTCTAACAGTATGCGCTGGATCGCACCTCGCAAAGACTTAAGAAAGTACATGCGTGTGTAAAGCATTCAACAAAAGTCAACATTTTCAGTTTCTGCTTCTTTGTACACTTCCCAGTCTGTGCGATGACAAACTGTTTCACCGATGAAACGAAATGTTGTTCTAAACGCGATGTGGCACTTGCGAGTTTCTAAGGTGCGCATGAATCACGTTCATTCGCTCCTGTGCTGTACACGAGTTAAGAAAGGCAAAAAACTTAAAGTGAGTGAGGGAAAACGTTTTCACTGACAGTACACTCTAACAACTGCAAAAGTGTATACGGATGCAAGATCCAAGTTTCCAAGCTTGTTTGACTAAGAAAACTTAGTTTTGTGTTTGGCTGAGAAACAAAGTCAGGTACTAATGATTTCTCATTCCTGGACTTGCAACACTTCAGTTTTCCTTCTTGGCCAGTGCCAGTGTAAGGTTCATGTTTCCCTTCATTGTGAGAGCAGTACAGCTCGCTGCAATGAAAAGAACTCTCACAGTGACTGAATCTTCACTCTAACAGTATGCGCTGGATCGCACCTCGCAAAGACTTAAGAAAGTACATGCGTGTGTAAAGCATTCGACAAAAGTCAACATTTTCAGGTTCTGCTTCTTCGTACACTTCCCAGTCTGTGCGATGGCAAACTGTTTCACCGATGAAACGAAATGTTGTTCTAAACGTGATGTGGCACTTGCGAGTTTCTAAGGTGCGCATGAAACACGTTCATTCGCTCCTGTGCTGTACACGAGATAAGAAAGGCAAAAAACTTAAAGTGAGTGAGGGAAAATGTTTTCACTGACAGTACACTCTAACAACTGCAAAAGTGTATACGGATGCAAGATCCAAGTTTCAAGCTTGTTTGACTAAGAAAACTTAGTTTTGTGTTTGGCTGAGAAACAAAGTCAGGTACTAATGATTTCTCATTCCTGAACTTGCAACACTTCAGTTTTCCTTCTTGGCCAGTGCCAGTGTAAGGTTCATGTTTCCCTTCATTGTGAGAGCAGTACAGCTCGCTGCAATGAAAAGAACTCTCACAGTGACTGAATCTTCACTCTAACAGTATGCGCTGGATCGCACCTCGCAAAGACTTAAGAAAGTACATGCGTGTGTAAAGCATTCGACAAAAGTCAACACTTTCAGTTTCTGCTTCTTCGTACACTTCCCAGTCTGTGCGATGACAAACTGTTTCACCGATGAAACGAAATGTTGATCTAAACGCGATGTGACACTTGCGAGTTTCTAAGGTGCGCATGAAACACGTTCATTCGCTCCTGTGCTGTACACGAGTTAAGAAAGGCAAAAAACTTAAAGTGAGTGAGGAAAACGTTTTCACTGACAGTACACTCTAACAACTGCAAAAGTGTATACGGATGCAAGATCCAAGTTTCAAGCTTGTTTGACTAAGAAAACTTAGTTTTGTGTTTGGCTCAAAAAAAAGTCAGGTACTAATGATTTCTCATTCCTGGACTTGCAACACTTCAGTTTTCCTTCTTGGCCAGTGCCAGTGTAAGGTTCATGTTTCCCTTCATTGTGAGAGCAGTACAGCTCGCTGCAATGAAAAGAACTCTCACAGTGACTGAATCTTCACTCTAACAGTATGCGCTGGATCGCACCTCGCAAAGACTTAAGAAAGTACATGTGTGTGTAAAGCATTCGACAAAAGTCAACACTTTCAGTTTCTGTTTCTTCGTACACTTCCCAGTCTGTGCAATGACAAACTGTTTCACCGATGAAACGAAATGTTGATCTAAACGCGATGTGGCACTTGCGAGTTTCTAAGGTGCGCATGAAACACGTTCATTCGCTCCTGTGCTGTACACGAGTTAAGAAATGCAAAAACTTAAAGTGAGTGAGGAAAACGTTTTCACTGACAGTACACTCTAACAACTGCAAAAGTGTATACGGATGCAAGATCCAAGTTTCAAGCTTGTTTGACTAAGAAAACTTAGTTTTTGTTTGGCTCAGAAACAAAGTCAGGTACTAATGATTTCTCATTCCTGGACTTGCAACACTTCAGTTTTCCTTCTTGGCCAGTGCCAGTGTAAGGTTCATGTTTCCCTTCATTGTGAGAGCAGTACAGCTCGCTGCAATGAAAAGAACTCTCACAGTGACTGAATCTTCACTCTAACAGTATGCGCTGGATCGCACCTCGCAAAGACTTAAGAAAGTACATGCGTGTGTAAAGCATTCGACAAAAGTCAACATTTTCAGGTTCTGCTTCTTCGTACACTTCCCAGTCTGTGCGATGACAAACTGTTTCACCGATGAAACGAAATGTTGTTCTAAACGTGATGTGGCACTTGCGAGTTTCTAAGGTGCGCATGAAACACGTTCATTCGCTCCTGTGCTGTACACGAGATAAGAAAGGCAATTAACTTAAAGTGAGTGAGGGAAAATGTTTTCACTGACAGTACACTCTAACAACTGCAAAAGTGTATACGGATGCAAGATCCAAGTTTCCAAGCTTGTTTGACTAAGAAAACTTAGTTTTGTGTTTGGCTGAGAAACAAAGTCAGGTACTAATGATTTCTCATTCCTGAACTTGCAACACTTCAGTTTTCCTTCTTGGCCAGTGCCAGTGTAAGGTTCATGTTTCCCTTCATTGTGAGAGCAGTACAGCTCGCTGCAATGAAAAGAACTCTCACAGTGACTGAATCTTCACTCTAACAGTATGCGCTGGATCGCACCTCGCAAAGACTTAAGAAAGTACATGCGTGTGTAAAGCATTCGACAAAAGTCAACACTTTCAGTTTCTGCTTCTTCGTACACTTCCCAGTCTGTGCGATGACAAACTGTTTCACCGATGAAACGAAATGTTGATCTAAACGCGATGTGACACTTGCGAGTTTCTAAGGTGCGCATGAAACACGTTCATTCGCTCCTGTGCTGTACACGAGTTAAGAAAGGCAAAAAACTTAAAGTGAGTGAGGAAAACGTTTTCACTGACAGTACACTCTAACAACTGCAAAAGTGTATACGGATGCAAGATCCAAGTTTCAAGCTTGTTTGACTAAGAAAACTTAGTTTTGTGTTTGGCTCAAAAAAAGTCAGGTACTAATGATTTCTCATTCCTGGACTTGCAACACTTCAGTTTTCCTTCTTGGCCAGTGCCAGTGTAAGGTTCATGTTTCCCTTCATTGTGAGAGCAGTACAGCTCGCTGCAATGAAAAGAACTCTCACAGTGACTGAATCTTCACTCTAACAGTATGCGCTGGATCGCACCTCGCAAAGACTTAAGAAAGTACATGCGTGTGTAAAGCATTCGACAAAAGTCAACATTTTCAGTTTCTGCTTCTTTGTACACTTCCCAGTCTGTGCGATGACAAACTGTTTCACCGATGAAACGAAATGTTGTTCTAAACGCGATGTGGCACTTGCGAGTTTCTAAGGTGCGCATGAATCACGTTCATTCGCTCCTGTGCTGTACACGAGTTAAGAAAGGCAAAAAACTTAAAGTGAGTGAGGGAAAACGTTTTCACTGACAGTACACTCTAACAACTGCAAAAGTGTATACGGATGCAAGATCCAAGTTTCAAGCTTGTTTGACTAAGAAAACTTAGTTTTGTGTTTGGCTCAGAAACAAAGTCAGGTACTAATGATTTCTCATTCCTGGACTTGCAACACTTCAGTTTTCCTTCTTGGCCAGTGCCAGTGTAAGGTTCATGTTTCCCTTCATTGTGAGAGCAGTACAGCTCGCTGCAATGAAAAGAACTCTCACAGTGACTGAATCTTCACTCTAACAGTATGCGCTGGATCGCACCTCGCAAAGACTTAAGAAAGTACATGCGTGTGTAAAGCATTCGACAAAAGTCAAAACTTTCAGTTTCTGCTTCTTCGTACACTTCCCAGTCTGTGCGATGACAAACTGTTTCACCGATGAAACGAAATGTTGTTCTAAACGCGATTTGGCACTTGCGAGTTTCTAAGGTGCGCATGAAACACGTTCTTTCGCTCCTGTGCTGTACACGAGTTAAGAAATGCAAAAAACTTAAGTGAGTGAGGAAAACGTTTTCACTGACAGTACACTCTAACAACTGCAAAAGTGTATACGGATGCAAGATCCAAGTTTCAAGCTTGTTTGACTAAGAAAACTTAGTTTTGTGTTTGGCTGAGAAACAAAGTCAGGTACTAATGATTTCTCATTCCTGGACTTGCAACACTTCAGTTTTCCTTCTTGGCCAGTGCCAGTGTAAGGTTCATGTTTCCCTTCATTGTGAGAGCAGTACAGCTCGCTGCAATGAAAAGAACTCTCACAGTGACTGAATCTTCACTCTAACAGTATGCGCTGGATCGCACCTCGCAAAGACTTAAGAAAGTACATGCGTGTGTAAAGCATTCGACAAAAGTCAACACTTTCAGTTTCAGCTTCTTCGTGCACTTCCCAGTCTGTGCGATGACAAACTGTTTCACCAATGAAATGAAATGTTGTTCTAAACGCGATTTGGCACTTGCGAGTTTCTAAGGTGCGCATGAAACACGTTCATTCGCTCCTGTGCTGTACACGAGTTAATAAAGGCAAAAAACTTAAAGTGAGTGAGGAAAACGTTTTCACTGACAGTACACTCTAACAACTGCAAAAGTGTATACGGATGCAAGATCCAAGTTTCAAGCTTGTTTGACTAAGAAAACTTAGTTTTGTGTTTGGCTCAGAAACAAAGTCAGGTACTAATGATTTCTCATTCCTGGATTTCTCATTCCTGGATTAGCAACACTTCAGTTTTCCTTCTTGGCCAGTGCCAGTGTAAGTTTCATGTTTCCCTTCATTGTGAGAGCAGTACAGCTCGCTGCAATGAAAAGAACTCTCACAGTGACTGAATCTTCACTCTAACAGTATGCGCTGGATCGCACCTCGCAAAGACTTAAGAAAGTACATGCGTGTGTAAAGCATTCAACAAAAGTCAACATTTTCAGTTTCTGCTTCTTTGTACACTTCCCAGTCTGTGCGATGACAAACTGTTTCACCGATGAAACGAAATGTTGTTCTAAACGCGATGTGGCACTTGCGAGTTTCTAAGGTGCGCATGAATCACGTTCATTCGCTCCTGTGCTGTACACGAGTTAAGAAAGGCAAAAAACTTAAAGTGAGTGAGGGAAAACGTTTTCACTGACAGTACACTCTAACAACTGCAAAAGTGTATACGGATGCAAGATCCAAGTTTTCAAGCTTGTTTGACTAAGAAAACTTAGTTTTGTGTTTGGCTGAGAAACAAAGTCAGGTACTAATGATTTCTCATTCCTGGACTTGCAACACTTCAGTTTTCCTTCTTGGCCAGTGCCAGTGTAAGGTTCATGTTTCCCTTCATTGTGAGAGCAGTACAGCTCGCTGCAATGAAAAGAACTCTCACAGTGACTGAATCTTCACTCTAACAGTATGCGCTGGATCGCACCTCGCAAAGACTTAAGAAAGTACATGCGTGTGTAAAGCATTCGACAAAAGTCAACACTTTCAGTTTCAGCTTCTTCGTGCACTTCCCAGTCTGTGCGATGACAAACTGTTTCACCAATGAAATGAAATGTTGTTCTAAACGCGATTTGGCACTTGCGAGTTTCTAAGGTGCGCATGAAACACGTTCATTCGCTCCTGTGCTGTACACGAGTTAATAAAGGCAAAAAACTTAAAGTGAGTGAGGAAAATGTTTTCACTGACAGTACACTCTAACAACTGCAAAAGTGTATACGGATGCAAGATCCAAGTTTCAAGCTTGTTTGACTAAGAAAACTTAGTTTTGTGTTTGGCTGAGAAACAAAGTCAGGTACTAATGATTTCTCATTCCTGGACTTGCAACACTTCAGTTTTCCTTCTTGGCCAGTGCCAGTGTAAGGTTCATGTTTCCCTTCATTGTGAGAGCAGTACAGCTCGCTGCAATGAAAAGAACTCTCACAGTGACTGAATCTTCACTCTAACAGTATGCGCTGGATCGCACCTCGCAAAGACTTAAGAAAGTACATGTGTGTGTAAAGCATTCGACAAAAGTCAACACTTTCAGTTTCTGTTTCTTCGTACACTTCCCAGTTTGTGCGATGACAAACTGTTTCACCGATGAAACGAAATGTTGATCTAAACGCGATGTGGCACTTGCGAGTTTCTAAGGTGCGCATGAAACACGTTCATTCGCTCCTGTGCTGTACACGAGATAAGAAAGGCAAAAAACTTAAAGTGAGTGAGGAAAATGTTTTCACTGACAGTACACTCTAACAACTGCAAAAGTGTATACGGATGCAAGATCCAAGTTTCAAGCTTGTTTGACTAAGAAAACTTAGTTTTGTGTTTGGCTCAGAAACAAAGTCAGGTACTAATGATTTCTCATTCCTGGACTTGCAACACTTCAGTTTTCCTTCTTGGCCAGTGCCAGTGTAAGGTTCATGTTTCCCTTCATTGTGAGAGCAGTACAGCTCGCTGCAATGAAAAGAACTCTCACAGTGACTGAATCTTCACTCTAACAGTATGCGCTGGATCGCACCTCGCAAAGACTTAAGAAAGTACATGCGTGTGTAAAGCATTCGACAAAAGTCAAAACTTTCAGTTTCTGCTTCTTTGTACACTTCCCAGTCTGTGCGATGACAAACTGTTTCACCGATGAAACGAAATGTTGTTCTAAACGTGATGTGGCACTTGCGAGTTTCTAAGGTGGGCATGAAACACGTTCATTCGCTCCTGTGCTGTACACGAGATAAGAAAGGCAAAAACTTAAAGTGAGTGAGGAAAATGTTTTCACTGACAGTACACTCTAACAACTGCAAAAGTGTATACGGATGCAAGATCCAAGTTTCAAGCTTGTTTGACTAAGAAAACTTAGTTTTGTGTTTGGCTGAGAAACAAAGTCAGGTACTAATGATTTCTCATTCCTGAACTTGCAACACTTCAGTTTTCCTTCTTGGCCAGTGCCAGTGTAAGGTTCATGTTTCCCTTCATTGTGAGAGCAGTACAGCTCGCTGCAATGAAAAGAACTCTCACAGTGACTGAATCTTCACTCTAACAGTATGCGCTGGATCGCACCTCGCAAAGACTTAAGAAAGTACATGCGTGTGTAAAGCATTCGACAAAAGTCAACATTTTCAGTTTCTGCTTCTTCGTACACTTCCCAGTCTGTGCGATGACAAACTGTTTCACCGATGAAACGAAATGTTGTTCTAAACGCGATGTGACACTTGCGAGTTTCTAAGGTGCGCATGAAACACGTTCATTCGCTCCTGTGCTGTACACGAGTTAAGAAAGGCAAAAAACTTAAAGTGAGTGAGGAAAACGTTTTCACTGACAGTACACTCTAACAACTGCAAAAGTGTATACGGATGCAAGATCCAAGTTTCCAAGCTTGTTTGACTAAGAAAACTTAGTTTTGTGTTTGGCTCAAAAAAAGTCAGGTACTAATGATTTCTCATTCCTGGACTTGCAACACTTCAGTTTTCCTTCTTGGCCAGTGCCAGTGTAAGGTTCATGTTTCCCTTCATTGTGAGAGCAGTACAGCTCGCTGCAATGAAAGAACTCTCACAGTGACTGAATCTTCACTCTAACAGTATGCGCTGGATCGCACCTCGCAAAGACTTAAGAAAGTACATGCGTGTGTAAAGCATTCAACAAAAGTCAACATTTTCAGTTTCTGCTTCTTTGTACACTTCCCAGTCTGTGCGATGACAAACTGTTTCACCGATGAAACGAAATGTTGTTCTAAACGCGATTTGGCACTTGCGAGTTTCTAAGGTGCGCATGAAACACGTTCATTCGCTCCTGTGCTGTACACGAGTTAATAAAGGCAAAAAACTTAAAGTGAGTGAGGAAAATGTTTTCACTGACAGTACACTCTAACAACTGCAAAAGTGTATACGGATGCAAGATCCAAGTTTCAAGCTTGTTTGACTAAGAAAACTTAGTTTTGTGTTTGGCTGAGAAACAAAGTCAGGTACTAATGATTTCTCATTCCTGGACTTGCAACACTTCAGTTTTCCTTCTTGGCCAGTGCCAGTGTAAGGTTCATGTTTCCCTTCATTGTGAGAGCAGTACAGCTCGCTGCAATGAAAAGAACTCTCACAGTGACTGAATCTTCACTCTAACAGTATGCGCTGGATCGCACCTCGCAAAGACTTAAGAAAGTACATGCGTGTGTAAAGCATTCGACAAAAGTCAAAACTTTCAGTTTCTGCTTCTTCGTACACTTCCCAGTCTGTGCGATGACAAACTGTTTCACCGATGAAACGAAATGTTGTTCTAAACGCGATTTGGCACTTGCGAGTTTCTAAGGTGCGCATGAAACACGTTCTTTCGCTCCTGTGCTGTACACGAGTTAAGAAATGCAAAAAACTTAAGTGAGTGAGGGAAAACGTTTTCACTGACAGTACACTCTAACAACTGCAAAAGTGTATACGGATGCAAGATCCAAGTTTCCAAGCTTGTTTGACTAAGAAAACTTAGTTTTGTGTTTGGCTCAGAAACAAAGTCAGGTACTAATGATTTCTCATTCCTGGACTTGCAACACTTCAGTTTTCCTTCTTGGCCAGTGCCAGTGTACGGTTCATGTTTCCCTTCATTGTGAGAGCAGTACAGCTCGCTGCAATGAAAAGAACTCTCACAGTGACTGAATCTTCACTCTAACAGTATGCGCTGGATCGCACCTCGCAAAGACTTAAGAAAGTACATGTGTGTGTAAAGCATTCGACAAAAGTCAACACTTTCAGTTTCTGTTTCTTCGTACACTTCCCAGTCTGTGCAATGACAAACTGTTTCACCGATGAAACGAAATGTTGATCTAAACGCGATGTGGCACTTGCGAGTTTCTAAGGTGCGCATGAAACACGTTCATTCGCTCCTGTGCTGTACACGAGTTAAGAAATGCAAAAAACTTAAAGTGAGTGAGGAAAACTTTTTCACTGACAGTACACTCTAACAACTGCAAAGTGTATACGGATGCAAGATCCAAGTTTCAAGCTTGTTTGACTAAGAAAACTTAGTTTTTGTTTGGCTCAGAAACAAAGTCAGGTACTAATGATTTCTCATTCCTGGACTTGCAACACTTCAGTTTTCCTTCTTGGCCAGTGCCAGTGTAAGGTTCATGTTTCCCTTCATTGTGAGAGCAGTACAGCTCGCTGCAATGAAAAGAACTCTCACAGTGACTGAATCTTCACTCTAACAGTATGCGCTGGATCGCACCTCGCAAAGACTTAAGAAAGTACATGTGTGTGTAAAGCATTCGACAAAAGTCAACATTTTCAGTTTCTGTTTCTTCGTACACTTCCCAGTCTGTGCAATGACAAACTGTTTCACCGATGAAACGAAATGTTGATCTAAACGCGATGTGGCACTTGCGAGTTTCTAAGGTGCGCATGAAACACGTTCATTCGCTCCTGTGCTGTACACGAGTTAAATGCAAAAAACTTAAAGTGAGTGAGGGAAAACGTTTTCACTGACAGTACACTCTAACAACTGCAAAAGTGTATACGGATGCAAGATCCAAGTTTCAAGCTTGTTTGACTAAGAAAACTTAGTTTTTGTTTGGCTCAGAAACAAAGTCAGGTACTAATGATTTCTCATTCCTGGACTTGCAACACTTCAGTTTTCCTTCTTGGCCAGTGCCAGTGTAAGGTTCATGTTTCCCTTCATTGTGAGAGCAGTACAGCTCGCTGCAATGAAAAGAACTCTCACAGTGACTGAATCTTCACTCTAACAGTATGCGCTGGATCGCACCTCGCAAAGACTTAAGAAAGTACATGCGTGTGTAAAGCATTCGACAAAAGTCAACATTTTCAGGTTCTGCTTCTTCGTACACTTCCCAGTCTGTGCGATGACAAACTGTTTCACCGATGAAACGAAATGTTGTTCTAAACGTGATTTGGCACTTGCGAGTTTCTAAGGTGCGCATGAAACACGTTCATTCGCTCCTGTGCTGTACACGAGATAAGAAAGGCAAAAAACTTAAAGTGAGTGAGGGAAAATGTTTTCACTGACAGTACACTCTAACAACTGCAAAAGTGTATACGGATGCAAGATCCAAGTTTCCAAGCTTGTTTGACTAAGAAAACTTAGTTTTGTGTTTGGCTGAGAAACAAAGTCAGGTACTAATGATTTCTCATTCCTGAACTTGCAACACTTCAGTTTTCCTTCTTGGCCAGTGCCAGTGTAAGGTTCATGTTTCCCTTCATTGTGAGAGCAGTACAGCTCGCTGCAATGAAAAGAACTCTCACAGTGACTGAATCTTCACTCTAACAGTATGCGCTGGATCGCACCTCGCAAAGACTTAAGAAAGTACATGCGTGTGTAAAGCATTCGACAAAAGTCAACACTTTCAGTTTCTGCTTCTCGTACACTTCCCAGTCTGTGCGATGACAAACTGTTTCACCGATGAAACGAAATGTTGTTCTAAACGCGATGTGACACTTGCGTGTTTCTAAGGTGCGCATGAAACACGTTCATTCGCTCCTGTGCTGTACACGAGTTAAGAAAGGCAAAAAACTTAAAGTGAGTGAGGGAAAACGTTTTCACTGACAGTACACTCTAACAACTGCAAAAGTGTATACGGATGCAAGATCCAAGTTTCCAAGCTTGTTTGACTAAGAAAACTTAGTTTTGTGTTTGGCTCAAAAAAAAAGTCAGGTACTAATGATTTCTCATTCCTGGACTTGCAACACTTCAGTTTTCCTTCTTGGCCAGTGCCAGTGTAAGGTTCATGTTTCCTTCATTGTGAGAGCAGTACAGCTCGCTGCAATGAAAGAACTCTCACAGTGACTGAATCTTCACTCTAACAGTATGCGCTGGATCGCACCTCGCAAAGACTTAAGAAAGTACATGTGTGTGTAAAGCATTCGACAAAAGTCAACACTTTCAGTTTCTGTTTCTTCGTACACTTCCCAGTCTGTGCAATGACAAACTGTTTCACCGATGAAACGAAATGTTGATCTAAACGCGATGTGGCACTTGCGAGTTTCTAAGGTGCGCATGAAACACGTTCATTCGCTCCTGTGCTGTACACGAGTTAAGAAATGCAAAAACTTAAAGTGAGTGAGGAAAACGTTTTCACTGACAGTACACTCTAACAACTGCAAAAGTGTATACGGATGCAAGATCCAAGTTTCCAAGCTTGTTTGACTAAGAAAACTTAGTTTTTGTTTGGCTCAGAAACAAAGTCAGGTACTAATGATTTCTCATTCCTGGACTTGCAACACTTCAGTTTTCCTTCTTGGCCAGTGCCAGTGTAAGGTTCATGTTTCCCTTCATTGTGAGAGCAGTACAGCTCGCTGCAAAAAAGAACTCTCACAGTGACTGAATCTTCACTCTAACAGTATGCGCTGGATCGCACCTCGCAAAGACTTAAGAAAGTACATGCGTGTGTAAAGCATTCGACAAAAGTCAACATTTTCAGGTTCTGCTTCTTCGTACACTTCCCAGTCTGTGCGATGACAAACTGTTTCACCGATGAAACGAAATGTTGTTCTAAACGTGATGAGGCACTTGCGAGTTTCTAAGGTGCGCATGAAACACGTTCATTCGCTCCTGTGCTGTACACGAGATAAGAAAGGCAAAAAACTTAAAGTGAGTGAGGGAAAATGTTTTCACTGACAGTACACTCTAACAACTGCAAAGTGTATACGGATGCAAGATCCAAGTTCCAAGCTTGTTTGACTAAGAAAACTTAGTTTTGTGTTTGGCTGAGAAACAAAGTCAGGTACTAATGATTTCTCATTCCTGAACTTGCAACACTTCAGTTTTCCTTCTTGGCCAGTGCCAGTGTAAGGTTCATGTTTCCTTCATTGTGAGAGCAGTACAGCTCGCTGCAATGAAAAGAACTCTCACAGTGACTGAATCTTCACTCTAACAGTATGCGCTGGATCGCACCTCAAAAGACTTAAGAAAGTACATGCGTGTGTAAAGCATTCGACAAAAGTCAACACTTTCAGTTTCTGCTTCTTTTTCACCACTTCCAGTCTGTGCGATGACAAACTGTTCACCGATGAAACAAAATGTTGATCTAAACGCGATGTGACACTTGCGTGTTTCTAAGGTGCGCATGAAACACGTTCATTCGCTCCTGTGCTGTACACGAGTTAAGAAAGGCAAAAAACTTAAAGTGAGTGAGGGAAAACGTTTTCACTGACAGTACACTCTAACAACTGCAAAAAAGTGTATACGGATGCAAGATCCAAGTTTCAAGCTTGTTTGACTAAGAAAACTTAGTTTTGTGTTTGGCTCAAAAAAAGTCAGGTACTAATGATTTCTCATTCCTGGACTTGCAACACTTCAGTTTTCCTTCTTGGCCAGTGCCAGTGTAAGGTTCATGTTTCCCTTCATTGTGAGAGCAGTACAGCTCGCTGCAATGAAAAGAACTCTCACAGTGACTGAATCTTCACTCTAACAGTATGCGCTGGATCGCACCTCGCAAAGACTTAAGAAAGTACATGCGTGTGTAAAGCATTCAACAAAAGTCAACATTTTCAGTTTCTGCTTCTTTGTACACTTCCCAGTCTGTGCGATGACAAACTGTTTCACCGATGAAACGAAATGTTGTTCTAAACGCGATGTGGCACTTGCGAGTTTCTAAGGTGCGCATGAATCACGTTCATTCGCTCCTGTGCTGTACACGAGTTAAGAAAGGCAA
>CM040753.1:35993852-36013706 GCA_022829145.1 Albula goreensis
GAACGCTTTACACACGCATGTACTTTCTTAAGTCTTTGCGAGGTGCGATCCAGCGTATACTGTTAGAGTGAAGATTCAGTTACTGTGAGAGTTCTTTTCATTGCAGCGAGCTGTACTGCTCTCACAATGAAGGGAAACATGAACCTTACACTGGCACTGGCCAAGAAGGAAAACTGAAGTGTTGCAAGTCCAGGAATGAGAAATCATTAATACCTGACTTTGTTTCTCAGCCAAACACAAAACTAAGTTTTCTTAGTCAAACAAGCTTGGAAACTTGGATCTTGCATCCGTATACACTTTTTCAGTTGTTGGAGTGTACTGACAGTGAAAATGTTTTCCTTCACTCACTTTAAGTTTTTTGCCTTTCTTAACTCATTTACAGCACAAGAGCGAATGAACATGTTTCATGCGCACCTTATAAACTTGCAGGTGCCACATCGTGTTGTAGGGATTATTTAGACCTCACGTGTGGCACCAGTTATGTAGGAACTTATTCTATTCCTCAAACTTGGTAGCAAATATATATAGAACAATTAATATTATCTATATCCTCAAAAGGGGCGCCAGACGATATGAGGATAATGCGCCGGATGCTAACACGGCGACACAAAATAATATTAATATTCTAAATAAACATAAGTGTACCAAGGTTTTACCCTTAGTAGACTCACGTGGAAATCAGTCTCATTTTAATAGTTAATCAGTCTCATTTTAGATAATTATGAACCATAATTATTGACACTCTAATCTATAATTAAAGATACAACAACTATTAATTCATAACGGTTGAAGGCATTACGTTCAGATTGATTTGGCCTCGGCTCCTGTTCTTACAATATCAATACCGACACAAGGTTTAATAAAATATATTTATTAAACAACAGTGAAAATCCTAACTAAACAGTTTCTATCATCTAAGGAAATTGTGTATGTGTGTGTATGTGTGTGCGTGCATGCATTAGTTGGGAACAATAGGCGCGTTCCCGTCTGTATGTGCACGTGTCGGTAACGTGCACGGCGCTTAGTAATGATCCAAATTCCACGGCTAGGTGTGGCAATTTGGAGGAAAATATATAGTTCGTGTTAGTCGTTCCAGAGATCGCATGCAGAGATCTCGGTTAAGAGATTATAAATTCCTGTTTGTGGAAGATATAATTGATAGCTAGTATAAAGCTAATTAGCGGTAGCTAACTAGCCAATACTGTTCCTAACACAGACTATATAGTTATACACCACTATCCAGATATTGCAAATGCATTACATTGTAATTAAACAGAACATGAAACTTCCAATGCGAGTGCCTGATGTGTCCGTCTTACGTGTAGTTGCTATCTGGGGATAACAAATACCGCAGTTCGTTCGTCCAAGGGGTTTGTCCTTTCGTCCGTCCGTTGTTGGAGAAGGAATCCCGCTGCTGAACTTTCTGAAATGGCACGTCGTCCGAGTTTGCACGTCTGGTTTGGATGATATTTGTTCGCTGTTGTTGGATGTTCCAGATGCTGTGAAGCAAGCTAAAACAGTGGATCGGTGTTACCACGCAGGATGGCTGTGGATCCGTCGCGTGAAGTCGGCCAGTGATGCACTGTTCTGTGCAGGATGGTTGCTGGAGCGCTTGCCTCCGAGACGAAGCGCAGGCCTGGAGCAAAAGTTTGTTGCTTGCGTTCCGCACGCCAGAGGTGGACGAGCGAGAACGAACATGCAACAGGAGCAAGAGAGAGAGCAGAGCTCAAAGAGCTCAAAGAGAGAGCGAAGCTCAAAGAGAGCGAGCAACAAGAAGGGATCCGTCGCGTGAAGTTTGTCTGTCCTTTTATTTCATAAGTTTTATTGCCCTTTGCGTGTTTCCGGCGCTACAGTATTGGTGTACTGTAGCGGGTATGGGCTGTCTTAAGCAGTGAGACTGTTTAAAACACGCGCTCACTGGTGATGTCAGGGTGAGCGTGTGCACATTGGTAGAGCCGTTGTCTAGGGACCCTACAGTGTTTAGAACAACATTTCGTTTCATCGGTGTAATGTTTGTCATCGCAAACACTGAGAAGTGTATGAAGAAGCAGAAACTGAAAATGTTGACTTTTGTTGAACGCTTTACACACGCATGTACTTTCTCAAGTCTTTGCCAGGTGCGATCCAGCGTATACTGTTAGAGTGAAGATTCAGTCACTGTGAGAGTTCTTTTCATTGCAGCGAGCTGTACTGCTCTCACAATGAAGGGAAACATGAACCTTACACTGGCACTGGCCAAGAAGGAAAACTGAAGTGTTGCAAGTCCAGGAATGAGAAATCCAGGAATGAGAAATCATTAGTACCTGACTTTGTTTCTGAGCCAAACACAAAACTAAGTTTTCTTAGTCAAACAAGCTTGGAAACTTGGATCTTGTATCCGTATACACTTTTGCAGTTGTTAGAGTGTACTGTCAGTGAAAACGTTTTCCCTCACTCACTTTAAGTTTTTTGCCTTTCTTAACTCGTGTACAGCACAGGAGCGAATGAACGTGATTCATGCGCACCTTAGAAACTCGCAAGTGCCACATCGTGTTTAGAACAACATTTCGTTTCATCGGTGAAACAGTTTGTCATCGCACACACTGGGAAGTGTACGAAGAAGCAGAACCTGAAAATGTTGACTTTTGTTGAATGCTTTACACATGCATGTACTTTCTTAAGTCTTTGCGAGGTGCGATCCAGCGCATACTGTTAGAGTGAAGATTCAGTCACTGTGAGAGTTCTTTTCATTGCAGCGAGCTGTACTGCTCTCACAATGAAGGGAAACATGAAGATTACACTGGCAATGGCCAAGAAGGAAAACTGAAGTGTTGCAAGTCCAGGAATGAGAAATCATTAGTACCTGACTTTGTTTCTGAGCCAAACACAAAACTAAGTTTTCTTAGTCAAACAAGCTTGAAACTTGGATCTTGCATCCGTATACACTTTTGCAGTTGTTAGAGTGTACTGTCAGTGAAAACGTTTTCCCTCACTCACTTTAAGTTTTTGCCTTTCTTAACTCGTGTACAGCACAGGAGTGAATGAACGTGTTTCATGCGCACCTTAGAAACTCGCAAGTGCCACATCGCGTTTAGATCAACATTTCGTTTCATCGGTGAAACAGTTTGTCATCGCACAGACTGGGAAGTGTACGAAGAAGCAGAAACTGAAAATGTTGACTTTTGTCGAATGCTTTACACACGCATGTACTTTCTTAAGTCTTTGCGAGGTGCGATCCAGCGCATACTGTTAGAGTGAAGATTCAGTCACTGTGAGAGTTCTTTTCATTGCAGCGAGCTGTACTGCTCTCACAATGAAGGGAAACATGAACCTTACACTGGCACTGGCCAAGAAGGAAAACTGAAGTGTTGCAAGTCCAGGAATGAGAAATCATTAGTACCTGACTTTGTTTCTCAGCCAAACACAAAACTAAGTTTTCTTAGTCAAACAAGCTTGAAACTTGGATCTTGCATCCGTATACACTTTTGCAGTTGTTAGAGTGTACTGTCAGTGAAAACATTTTCCCTCACTCACTTTAAGTTTTTGCCTTTCTTAACTCGTGTACAGCACAGGAGCGAATGAACGTGTTTCATGCGCACCTTAGAAACTCGCAAGTGCCACATCGCGTTTAGAACAACATTTCGTTTCATCGGTGAAACAGTTTGTCATCGCACAGACTGGGAAGTGCACGAAGAAGCAGAAACTGAAAATGTTGACTTTTGTCGAATGCTTTACACACGCATGTACTTTCTTAAGTCTTTGCGAGGTGCGATCCAGCGCATACTGTTAGAGTGAAGATTCAGTCACTGTGAGAGTTCTTTTCATTGCAGCGAGCTGTACTGCTCTCACAATGAAGGAAACATGAACCTTACACTGGCACTGGCCAAGAAGGAAAACTGAAGTGTTGCAAGTCCAGGAATGAGAAATCATTAGTACCAGACTTTGTTTCTCAGCCAAACACAAAACTAAGTTTTCTTAGTCAAACAAGCTTGAAACTTGGATCTTGCATCCGTATACACTTTTGCAGTTGTTAGAGTGTACTGTCAGTGAAAACATTTTCCTCACTCACATTAAGTTTTTGCCTTTCTTAACTCATTTACAGCACAGGAGCGAATGAACGTGTTTCATGCGCACCTTATAAACTCGCAAATGCCAATATCGCGTTTAGAACAACATTTCGTTTCATCGGTGAAACAGTTTGTCATCGCACAGACTGGGAAGTGTACAAAGAAGCAGAAACTGAAAATGTTGACTTTTGTCGAATGCTTTACACACGCATGTACTTTCTTAAGTCTTTGCGAGGTGCGATCCAGCGCATACTGTTAGAGTGAAGATTCAGTCACTGTGAGAGTTCTTTTCATTGCAGCGAGCTGTACTGCTCTCACAATGAAGGAAACATGAACCTTACACTGGCACTGGCCAAGAAGGAAAACTGAAGTGTTGCAAGTCCAGGAATGAGAAATCATTAGTACCAGACTTTGTTTCTCAGCCAAACACAAAACTAAGTTTTCTTTGTCAAACAAGCTTGGAAACTTGGATCTTGCATCCGTATACCCTTTTTCAGTTGTTGGAGTGTACTGACAGTGAAAATGTTTTCCTTCACTCACATTCAGTTTTTTCTCTTTCTTAACTCATTTACAGCACACAAGCGAATGAACGTGTTTCATGCGCACCTTATAAACTCGCAAATGCAATATCGCGTTAAGAGCAACATTTCGTTTCATCGGTGAAACAGTTTGTGATCGCACAGACTGGGAAGTGTACAAAGAAGCAGAAACTGAAAATCTTGACTTTTGTTAAACGCTTTACACACGCATGTACTTTCTTAAGTCTTTGCGAGGTGCGATCCAGCGCATACTGTTAGAGTGAAGATTCAGTCACTGTGAGAGTTCTTTTCATTGCAGCGAGCTGTACTGCTCTCACAATGAAGGGAAACATGAACCTTACACTGGCACTGGCCAAGAAGGAAAACTGAAGTGTTGCAAGTCCAGGAATGAGAAATCATTAGTACCTGACTTTGTTTCTCAGCCAAACACAAAACTAAGTTTTCTTAGTCAAACAAGCTTGAAACTTGGATCTTGCATCCGTATACACTTTTGCAGTTGTTAGAGTGTACTGTCAGTGAAAACATTTTCCTCACTCACTTTAAGTTTTTTGCCTTTATTAACTCGTGTACAGCACAGGAGTGAATGAACGTGTTTCATGCGCACCTTAGAAACTCGCAAGTGCCAACATCGCGTTTAGAACAACATTTCGTTTCATCGGTGAAACAGTTTGTCATCGCACAGACTGGGAAGTGTACGAAGAAGCAGAAACTGAAAATGTTGGCTTTTGTCGAATGCTTTACACACGCATGTACTTTCTTAAGTCTTTGCGAGGTGCGATCCAGCGCATACTGTTAGAGTGAAGATTCAGTCACTGTGAGAGTTCTTTTCATTGCAGCGAGCTGTACTGCTCTCACAATGAAGGGAAACATGAACCTTACACTGGCACTGGCCAAGAAGGAAAACTGAAGTGTTGCAAGTCCAGGAATGAGAAATCATTAGTACCTGACTTTGTTTCTCAGCCAAACACAAAACTAAGTTTTCTTAGTCAAACAAGCTTGGAAACTTGGATCTTGCATCCGTATACACTTTTGCAGTTGTTAGAGTGTACTGTCAGTGAAAACATTTTCCCTCACTCACTTTAAGTTTTTTTGCCTTTCTTAACTCGTGTACAGCACAGGAGCGAATGAACGTGTTTCATGCGCACCTTAGAAACTCGCAAGTGCCAAATCGCGTTTAGAACAACATTTCGTTTCATCGGTGAAACAGTTTGTCATCGCACAGACTGGGAAGTGTACGAAGAAGCAGAAACTGAAAATGTTGACTTTTGTCGAATGCTTTACACACGCATGTACTTTCTTAAGTCTTTGCGAGGTGCGATCCAGCGCATACTGTTAGAGTGAAGATTCAGTCACTGTGAGAGTTCTTTTCATTGCAGCGAGCTGTACTGCTCTCACAATGAAGGGAAACATGAACCTTACACTGGCACTGGCCAAGAAGGAAAACTGAAGTGTTGCAAGTCCAGGAATGAGAAATCATTAGTACCTGACTTTGTTTCTCAGCCAAACACAAAACTAAGTTTTCTTAGTCAAACAAGCTTGGAAACTTGGATCTTGCATCCGTATACACTTTTGCAGTTGTTAGAGTGTACTGTCAGTGAAAATGTTTTCCTCACTCACTTTAAGTTTTTTTGCCTTTCTTAACTCATTTACAGCACACAAGCGAATGAACGTGTTTCATGCGCACCTTATAAACTCGCAAATGCAAATCGCGTTTAGAACAACATTTCGTTTCATCGGTGAAACAGTTTGTCATCGCACAGACTGGGAAGTGTACGAAGAAGCAGAAACTGAAAATCTTGACTTTTGTCGAATGCTTTACACACGCATGTACTTTCTTAAGTCTTTGCGAGGTGCGATCCAGCGCATACTGTTAGAGTGAAGATTCAGTCACTGTGAGAGTTCTTTTCATTGCAGCGAGCTGTACTGCTCTCACAATGAAGGGAAACATGAACCTTACACTGGCACTGGCCAAGAAGGAAAACTGAAGTGTTGCAAGTCCAGGAATGAGAAATCATTAGTACCTGACTTTGTTTCTGAGCCAAACACAAAACTAAGTTTTCTTAGTCAAACAAGCTTGGAAACTTGGATCTTGCATCCGTATACACTTTTGCAGTTGTTAGAGTGTACTGTCAGTGAAAACGTTTTCCCTCACTCACTTTAAGTTTTTTGCCTTTCTTAACTCGTGTACAGCACAGGAGCGAATGAACGTGTTTCATGCGCACCTTAGAAACTCGCAAGTGCCACATCGCGTTTAGAACAACATTTCGTTTCATCGGTGAAACAGTTTGTCATCGCACAGACTGGGAAGTGTACGAAGAAGCAGAAACTGAAAATGTTGGCTTTTGTCGAATGCTTTACACACGCATGTACTTTCTTAAGTCTTTGCGAGGTGCGATCCAGCGCATACTGTTAGAGTGAAGATTCAGTCACTGTGAGAGTTCTTTTCATTGCAGCGAGCTGTACTGCTCTCACAATGAAGGGAAACATGAACCTTACACTGGCACTGGCCAAGAAGGAAAACTGAAGTGTTGCAAGTCCAGGAATGAGAAATCATTAGTACCTGACTTTGTTTCTCAGCCAAACACAAAACTAAGTTTTCTTAGTCAAACAAGCTTGGAAACTTGGATCTTGCATCCGTATACACTTTTGCAGTTGTTAGAGTGTACTGTCAGTGAAAACGTTTTCCCTCACTCACTTTAAGTTTTTGCCTTTCTTAACTCGTGTACAGCACAGGAGCGAATGAACGTGTTTCATGCGCACCTTAGAAACTCGCAAGTGCCACATCGCGTTTAGAACAACATTTCGTTTCATCGGTGAAACAGTTTGTCATCGCACAGACTGGGAAGTGTACGAAGAAGCAGAAACTGAAAATGTTGACTTTTGTCGAATGCTTTACACACGCATGTACTTTCTTAAGTCTTTGCGAGGTGCGATCCAGCGCATACTGTTAGAGTGAAGATTCAGTCACTGTGAGAGTTCTTTTTCATTGCAGCGAGCTGTACTGCTCTCACAATGAAGGGAAACATGAACCTTACACTGGCACTGGCCAAGAAGGAAAACTGAAGTGTTGCAAGTCCAGGAATGAGAAATCATTAGTACCTGACTTTGTTTCTCAGCCAAACACAAAACTAAGTTTTCTTAGTCAAACAAGCTTGGAAACTTGGATCTTGCATCCGTATACACTTTTGCAGTTGTTAGAGTGTACTGTCAGTGAAAACGTTTTCCCTCACTCACTTTAAGTTTTTTGCCTTTCTTAACTCGTGTACAGCACAGGAGCGAATGAACGTGTTTCATGCGCACCTTAGAAACTCGCAAGTGCCACATCGCGTTTAGATCAACATTTCGTTTCATCGGTGAAACAGTTTGTCATCGCACAGACTGGGAAGTGTACGAAGAAGCAGAAACTGAAAATGTTGGCTTTTGTCAAATGCTTTACACACGCATGTACTTTCTTAAGTCTTTGCGAGGTGCGATCCAGCGCATACTGTTAGAGTGAAGATTCAGTCACTGTGAGAGTTCTTTTCATTGCAGCGAGCTGTACTGCTCTCACAATGAAGGGAAACATGAACCTTACACTGGCACTGGCCAAGAAGGAAAACTGAAGTGTTGCAAGTCCAGGAATGAGAAATCATTAGTACCTGACTTTGTTTCTGAGCCAAACACAAAACTAAGTTTTCTTAGTCAAACAAGCTTGAAACTTGGATCTTGCATCCGTATACACTTTTGCAGTTGTTAGAGTGTACTGTCAGTGAAAACGTTTTCCCTCACTCACTTTAAGTTTTTTGCCTTTCTTAACTCGTGTACAGCACAGGAGCGAATGAACGTGTTTCATGCGCACCTTAGAAACTCGCAAGTGCCAAATCGCGTTTAGAACAACATTTCGTTTCATCGGTGAAACAGTTTGTCATCGCACAGACTGGGAAGTGTACGAAGAAGCAGAAACTGAAAATGTTGACTTTTGTCGAATGCTTTACACACGCATGTACTTTCTTAAGTCTTTGCGAGGTGCGATCCAGCGCATACTGTTAGAGTGAAGATTCAGTCACTGTGAGAGTTCTTTTCATTGCAGCGAGCTGTACTGCTCTCACAATGAAGGGAAACATGAACCTTACACTGGCACTGGCCAAGAAGGAAAACTGAAGTGTTGCAAGTCCAGGAATGAGAAATCATTAGTACCTGACTTTGTTTCTGAGCCAAACACAAAACTAAGTTTTCTTAGTCAAACAAGCTTGAAACTTGGATCTTGCATCCGTATACACTTTTGCAGTTGTTAGAGTGTACTGTCAGTGAAAACGTTTTCCCTCACTCACTTTAAGTTTTTGCCTTTCTTAACTCGTGTACAGCACAGGAGCGAATGAACGTGTTTCATGCGCACCTTAGAAACTCGCAAGTGCCACATCGCGTTTAGAACAACATTTCGTTTCATCGGTGAAACAGTTTGTCATCGCACAGACTGGGAAGTGTACGAAGAAGCAGAAACTGAAAATGTTGACTTTTGTCGAATGCTTTACACACGCATGTACTTTCTTAAGTCTTTGCGAGGTGCGATCCAGCGCATACTGTTAGAGTGAAGATTCAGTCACTGTGAGAGTTCTTTTCATTGCAGCGAGCTGTACTGCTCTCACAATGAAGGGAAACATGAACCTTACACTGGCACTGGCCAAGAAGGAAAACTGAAGTGTTGCAAGTCCAGGAATGAGAAATCATTAGTACCTGACTTTGTTTCTGAGCCAAAC
This sequence comes from Albula goreensis, assembly GCA_022829145.1. Taxonomy (NCBI): domain Eukaryota; kingdom Metazoa; phylum Chordata; class Actinopteri; order Albuliformes; family Albulidae; genus Albula; species Albula goreensis. Next base: position 36,003,174 of record CM040753.1, read on the forward strand.
ACAAAACTAAGTTTTCTTAGTCAAACAAGCTTGAAACTTGGATCTTGCATCCGTATACACTTTTGCAGTTGTTAGAGTGTACTGTCAGTGAAAACGTTTTCCCTCACTCACTTTAAGTTTTTTGCCTTTCTTAACTCGTGTACAGCACAGGAGCGAATGAACGTGTTTCATGCGCACCTTAGAAACTCGCAAGTGCCAAATCGCGTTTAGAACAACATTTCGTTTCATCGGTGAAACAGTTTGTCATCGCACAGACTGGGAAGTGTACGAAGAAGCAGAAACTGAAAATGTTGACTTTTGTCGAATGCTTTACACACGCATGTACTTTCTTAAGTCTTTGCGAGGTGCGATCCAGCGCATACTGTTAGAGTGAAGATTCAGTCACTGTGAGAGTTCTTTTCATTGCAGCGAGCTGTACTGCTCTCACAATGAAGGGAAACATGAACCTTACACTGGCACTGGCCAAGAAGGAAAACTGAAGTGTTGCAAGTCCAGGAATGAGAAATCATTAGTACCTGACTTTGTTTCTGAGCCAAACACAAAACTAAGTTTTCTTAGTCAAACAAGCTTGGACACTTGGATCTTGCATCCGTATACACTTTTGCAGTTGTTAGAGTGTACTGTCAGTGAAAACGTTTTCCTCACTCACTTTAAGTTTTTGCCTTTCTTAACTCGTGTACAGCACAGGAGCGAATGAACGTGTTTCATGCGCACCTTAGAAACTCGCAAGTGCCACATCGCGTTTAGAACAACATTTCGTTTCATCGGTGAAACAGTTTGTCATCGCACAGACTGGGAAGTGTACGAAGAAGCAGAAACTGAAAATGTTGGCTTTTGTCGAATGCTTTACACACGCATGTACTTTCTTAAGTCTTTGCGAGGTGCGATCCAGCGCATACTGTTAGAGTGAAGATTCAGTCACTGTGAGAGTTCTTTTCATTGCAGCGAGCTGTACTGCTCTCACAATGAAGGGAAACATGAACCTTACACTGGCACTGGCCAAGAAGGAAAACTGAAGTGTTGCAAGTCCAGGAATGAGAAATCATTAGTACCTGACTTTGTTTCTGAGCCAAACACAAAACTAAGTTTTCTTAGTCAAACAAGCTTGAAACTTGGATCTTGCATCCGTATACACTTTTGCAGTTGTTAGAGTGTACTGTCAGTGAAAACGTTTTCCCTCACTCACTTTAAGTTTTTTGCCTTTCTTAACTCGTGTACAGCACAGGAGTGAATGAACGTGTTTCATGCGCACCTTAGAAACTCGCAAGTGCCAAATCGCGTTTAGAACAACATTTCGTTTCATCGGTGAAACAGTTTGTCATCGCACAGACTGGGAAGTGTACGAAGAAGCAGAAACTGAAAATGTTGACTTTTGTCGAATGCTTTACACACGCATGTACTTTCTTAAGTCTTTGCGAGGTGCGATCCAGCGCATACTGTTAGAGTGAAGATTCAGTCACTGTGAGAGTTCTTTTCATTGCAGCGAGCTGTACTGCTCTCACAATGAAGGGAAACATGAACCTTACACTGGCACTGGCCAAGAAGGAAAACTGAAGTGTTGCAAGTCCAGGAATGAGAAATCATTAGTACCTGACTTTGTTTCTGAGCCAAACACAAAACTAAGTTTTCTTAGTCAAACAAGCTTTGAAACTTGGATCTTGCATCCGTATACACTTTTGCAGTTGTTAGAGTGTACTGTCAGTGAAAACGTTTTCCCTCACTCACTTTAAGTTTTTGCCTTTCTTAACTCGTGTACAGCACAGGAGTGAATGAACGTGTTTCATGCGCACCTTAGAAACTCGCAAGTGCCAAATCGCGTTTAGAACAACATTTCGTTTCATCGGTGAAACAGTTTGTCATCGCACAGACTGGGAAGTGTACGAAGAAGCAGAAACTGAAAATGTTGACTTTTGTCGAATGCTTTACACACGCATGTACTTTCTTAAGTCTTTGCGAGGTGCGATCCAGCGCATACTGTTAGAGTGAAGATTCAGTCACTGTGAGAGTTCTTTTCATTGCAGCGAGCTGTACTGCTCTCACAATGAAGGGAAACATGAACCTTACACTGGCACTGGCCAAGAAGGAAAACTGAAGTGTTGCAAGTCCAGGAATGAGAAATCATTAGTACCTGACTTTGTTTCTCAGCCAAACACAAAACTAAGTTTTCTTAGTCAAACAAGCTTGGAAACTTGGATCTTGCATCCGTATACACTTTTGCAGTTGTTAGAGTGTACTGTCAGTGAAAACATTTTCCCTCACTCACTTTAAGTTTTTGCCTTTCTTAACTCGTGTACAGCACAGGAGCGAATGAACGTGTTTCATGCGCACCTTAGAAACTCGCAAGTGCCACATCGCGTTTAGATCAACATTTCGTTTCATCGGTGAAACAGTTTGTCATCGCACAGACTGGGAAGTGTACGAAGAAGCAGAAACTGAAAATGTTGACTTTTGTCGAATGCTTTACACACGCATGTACTTTCTTAAGTCTTTGCGAGGTGCGATCCAGCGCATACTGTTAGAGTGAAGATTCAGTCACTGTGAGAGTTCTTTTCATTGCAGCGAGCTGTACTGCTCTCACAATGAAGGGAAACATGAACCTTACACTGGCACTGGCCAAGAAGGAAAACTGAAGTGTTGCAAGTCCAGGAATGAGAAATCATTAGTACCTGACTTTGTTTCTGAGCCAAACACAAAACTAAGTTTTCTTAGTCAAACAAGCTTGGAAACTTGGATCTTGCATCCGTATACACTTTTGCAGTTGTTAGAGTGTACTGTCAGTGAAAACATTTTCCCTCACTCACTTTAAGTTTTTTGCCTTTCTTAACTCGTGTACAGCACAGGAGCGAATGAACGTGTTTCATGCGCACCTTAGAAACTCGCAAGTGCCAAATCGCGTTTAGATCAACATTTCGTTTCATCGGTGAAACAGTTTGTCATCGCACAGACTGGGAAGTGTACGAAGAAGCAGAAACTGAAAATGTTGACTTTTGTCGAATGCTTTACACACGCATGTACTTTCTTAAGTCTTTGCGAGGTGCGATCCAGCGCATACTGTTAGAGTGAAGATTCAGTCACTGTGAGAGTTCTTTTCATTGCAGCGAGCTGTACTGCTCTCACAATGAAGGGAAACATGAACCTTACACTGGCACTGGCCAAGAAGGAAAACTGAAGTGTTGCAAGTCCAGGAATGAGAAATCATTAGTACCTGACTTTGTTTCTGAGCCAAACACAAAACTAAGTTTTCTTAGTCAAACAAGCTTGGAAACTTGGATCTTGCATCCGTATACACTTTTGCAGTTGTTAGAGTGTACTGTCAGTGAAAACATTTTCCCTCACTCACTTTAAGTTTTTTTGCCTTTCTTAACTCGTGTACAGCACAGGAGCGAATGAACGTGTTTCATGCGCACCTTAGAAACTCGCAAGTGCCAAATCGCGTTTAGAACAACATTTCGTTTCATCGGTGAAACAGTTTGTCATCGCACAGACTGGGAAGTGTACGAAGAAGCAGAAACTGAAAATGTTGACTTTTGTCGAATGCTTTACACACGCATGTACTTTCTTAAGTCTTTGCGAGGTGCGATCCAGCGCATACTGTTAGAGTGAAGATTCAGTCACTGTGAGAGTTCTTTTCATTGCAGCGAGCTGTACTGCTCTCACAATGAAGGGAAACATGAACCTTACACTGGCACTGGCCAAGAAGGAAAACTGAAGTGTTGCAAGTCCAGGAATGAGAAATCATTAGTACCTGACTTTGTTTCTGAGCCAAACACAAAACTAAGTTTTCTTAGTCAAACAAGCTTGAAACTTGGATCTTGCATCCGTATACACTTTTGCAGTTGTTAGAGTGTACTGTCAGTGAAAACGTTTTCCCTCACTCACTTTAAGTTTTTGCCTTTCTTAACTCGTGTACAGCACAGGAGCGAATGAACGTGTTTCATGCGCACCTTAGAAACTCGCAAGTGCCAAATCGCGTTTAGAACAACATTTCGTTTCATCGGTGAAACAGTTTGTCATCGCACAGACTGGGAAGTGTACGAAGAAGCAGAAACTGAAAATGTTGACTTTTGTTGAATGCTTTACACACGCATGTACTTTCTTAAGTCTTTGCGAGGTGCGATCCAGCGCATACTGTTAGAGTGAAGATTCAGTCACTGTGAGAGTTCTTTTCATTGCAGCGAGCTGTACTGCTCTCACAATGAAGGGAAACATGAACCTTACACTGGCACTGGCCAAGAAGGAAAACTGAAGTGTTGCAAGTCCAGGAATGAGAAATCATTAGTACCTGACTTTGTTTCTGAGCCAAACACAAAACTAAGTTTTCTTAGTCAAACAAGCTTGGAAACTTGGATCTTGCATCCGTATACACTTTTGCAGTTGTTAGAGTGTACTGTCAGTGAAAACGTTTTCCCTCACTCACTTTAAGTTTTTTGCCTTTCTTAACTCGTGTACAGCACAGGAGCGAATGAACGTGTTTCATGCGCACCTTAGAAACTCGCAAGTGCCACATCGCGTTTAGAACAACATTTCGTTTCATCGGTGAAACAGTTTGTCATCGCACAGACTGGGAAGTGTACAAAGAAGCAGAAACTGAAAATGTTGACTTTTGTTGAATGCTTTACACACGCATGTACTTTCTTAAGTCTTTGCGAGGTGCGATCCAGCGCATACTGTTAGAGTGAAGATTCAGTCACTGTGAGAGTTCTTTTCATTGCAGCGAGCTGTACTGCTCTCACAATGAAGGGAAACATGAACCTTACACTGGCACTGGCCAAGAAGGAAAACTGAAGTGTTGCAAGTTCAGGAATTAGAAATCATTAGTACCTGACTTTGTTTCTCAGCCAAACACAAAACTAAGTTTTCTTAGTCAAACAAGCTTGAAACTTGGATCTTGCATCCGTATACACTTTGCAGTTGTTAGAGTGTACTGTCAGTGAAAACATTTTCCCTCACTCACTTTAAGTTTTTGCCTTTCTTAACTCGTGTACAGCACAGGAGCGAATGAACGTGTTTCATGCGCACCTTAGAAACTCGCAAGTGCCAAATCGCGTTTAGAACAACATTTCGTTTCATCGGTGAAACAGTTTGTCATCGCACAGACTGGGAAGTACGAAGAAGCAGAAACTGAAAGTGTTGACTTTTGTCGAATGCTTTACACACGCATGTACTTTCTTAAGTCTTTGCGAGGTGCGATCCAGCGCATACTGTTAGAGTGAAGATTCAGTCACTGTGAGAGTTCTTTTCATTGCAGCGAGCTGTACTGCTCTCACAATGAAGGGAAACATGAACCTTACACTGGCACTGGCCAAGAAGGAAAACTGAAGTGTTGCAAGTCCAGGAATGAGAAATCATTAGTACCTGACTTTGTTTCTGAGCCAAACACAAAACTAAGTTTTCTTAGTCAAACAAGCTTGGAAACTTGGATCTTGCATCCGTATACACTTTTGCAGTTGTTAGAGTGTACTGTCAGTGAAAACGTTTTCCCTCACTCGCTTTAAGTGTTTTGCCTTTCTTAACTCGTGTACAGCACAGGAGTGAATGAACGTGTTTCATGCGCACCTTAGAAACTCGCAAGTGCCACATCGCGTTTAGAACAACATTTCGTTTCATTGGTGAAACAGTTTGTCATCGCACAGACTGGGAAGTGTACGAAGAAGCAGAAACTGAAAATGTTGACTTTTGTCGAATGCTTTACACACGCATGTACTTTCTTAAGTCTTTGCGAGGTGCGATCCAGCGCATACTGTTAGAGTGAAGATTCAGTCACTGTGAGAGTTCTTTTCATTGCAGCGAGCTGTACTGCTCTCACAATGAAGGGAAACATGAACCTTACACTGGCACTGGCCAAGAAGGAAAACTGAAGTGTTGCAAGTCCAGGAATGAGAAATCATTAGTACCTGACTTTGTTTCTCAGCCAAACACAAAACTAAGTTTTCTTAGTCAAACAAGCTTGGAAACTTGGATCTTGCATCCGTATACACTTTTGCAGTTGTTAGAGTGTACTGTCAGTGAAAACGTTTTCCCTCACTCACTTTAAGTTTTTTGCCTTTCTTAACTCGTGTACAGCACAGGAGCGAATGAACGTGTTTCATGCGCACCTTAGAAACTCGCAAGTGCCACATCGCGTTTAGAACAACATTTCGTTTCATCGGTGAAACAGTTTGTCATCGCACAGACTGGGAAGTGTACGAAGAAGCAGAAACTGAAAATTTTGACTTTTGTCGAATGCTTTACACACGCATGTACTTTCTTAAGTCTTTGCGAGGTGCGATCCAGCGCATACTGTTAGAGTGAAGATTCAGTCACTGTGAGAGTTCTTTTCATTGCAGCGAGCTGTACTGCTCTCACAATGAAGGGAAACATGAACCTTACACTGGCACTGGCCAAGAAGGAAAACTGAAGTGTTTGCAAGTCCAGGAATGAGAAATCATTAGTACCTGACTTTGTTTCTGAGCCAAACACAAAACTAAGTTTTCTTAGTCAAACAAGCTTGAAACTTGGATCTTGCATCCGTATACACTTTTGCAGTTGTTAGAGTGTACTGTCAGTGAAAACGTTTTCCCTCACTCACTTTAAGTTTTTTGCCTTTCTTAACTCGTGTACAGCACAGGAGCGAATGAACGTGTTTCATGCGCACCTTAGAAACTCGCAAGTGCCAAATCGTGTTTAGAACAACATTTCGTTTCATCGGTGAAACAGTTTGTCATCGCACAGACTGGGAAGTGTACGAAGAAGCAGAACCTGAAAATGTTGACTTTTGTTGAATGCTTTACACACGCATGTACTTTCTTAAGTCTTTGCGAGGTGCGATCCAGCGCATACTGTTAGAGTGAAGATTCAGTCACTGTGAGAGTTCTTTTCATTGCAGCGAGCTGTACTGCTCTCACAATGAAGGGAAACATGAACCTTACACTGGCACTGGCCAAGAAGGAAAACTGAAGTGTTGCAAGTCCAGGAATGAGAAATCATTAGTACCTGACTTTGTTTCTCAGCCAAACACAAAACTAAGTTTTCTTAGTCAAACAAGCTTGGAAACTTGGATCTTGCATCCGTATACACTTTTGCAGTTGTTAGAGTGTACTGTCAGTGAAAACGTTTTCCCTCACTCACTTTAAGTTTTTTGCATTTCTTAACTCGTGTACAGCACAGGAGCGAATGAACGTGTTTCATGCGCACCTTAGAAACTCGCAAGTGCCAAATCGCGTTTAGAACAACATTTCGTTTCATCGGTGAAACAGTTTGTCATCGCACAGACTGGGAAGTGTACGAAGAAGCAGAAACTGAAAGTTTTGACTTTTGTCGAATGCTTTACACACGCATGTACTTTCTTAAGTCTTTGCGAGGTGCGATCCAGCGCATACTGTTAGAGTGAAGATTCAGTCACTGTGAGAGTTCTTTTCATTGCAGCGAGCTGTACTGCTCTCACAATGAAGGAAACATGAACCTTACACTGGCACTGGCCAAGAAGGAAAACTGAAGTGTTTGTCCAGGAAAGAAATCCAGGAATGAGAAATCATTAGTACCTGACTTTGTTTCTGAGCCAAACACAAAACTAAGTTTTCTTAGTCAAACAAGCTTGGAAACTTGGATCTTGCATCCGTATACACTTTTGCAGTTGTTAGAGTGTACTGTCAGTGAAAACGTTTTCCCTCACTCACTTTAAGTTTTTTGCCTTTCTTAACTCGTGTACAGCACAGGAGTGAATGAACGTGTTTCATGCGCACCTTAGAAACTCGCAAGTGCCACATCGCGTTTAGATCAACATTTCGTTTCATCGGTGAAACAGTTTGTCATCGCACAGACTTCGAAGTGTACGAAGAAGCAGAAACTGAAAATGTTGGCTTTTGTCAAATGCTTTACACACGCATGTACTTTCTTAAGTCTTTGCGAGGTGCGATCCAGCGCATACTGTTAGAGTGAAGATTCAGTCACTGTGAGAGTTCTTTTCATTGCAGCGAGCTGTACTGCTCTCACAATGAAGGGAAACATGAACCTTACACTGGCACTGGCCAAGAAGGAAAACTGAAGTGTTGCAAGTCCAGGAATGAGAAATCATTAGTACCTGACTTTGTTTCTGAGCCAAACACAAAACTAAGTTTTCTTAGTCAAACAAGCTTGGAAACTTGGATCTTGCATCCGTATACACTTTTGCAGTTGTTAGAGTGTACTGTCAGTGAAAACGTTTTCCCTCACTCACTTTAAGTTTTTGCCTTTCTTAACTCGTGTACAGCACAGGAGCGAATGAACGTGATTCATGCGCACCTTAGAAACTCACAAGTGCCACATCGCGTTTAGAACAACATTTCGTTTCATCGGTGAAACAGTTTGTCATCGCACAGACTTGGAAGTGTACGAAGAAGCAGAAACTGAAAATGTTGCTTTTGTCGAATGCTTTACACACGCATGTACTTTCTTAAGTCTTTGCGAGGTGCGATCCAGCGCATACTGTTAGAGTGAAGATTCAGTCACTGTGAGAGTTCTTTTCATTGCAGCGAGCTGTACTGCTCTCACAATGAAGGGAAACATGAACCTTACACTGGCACTGGCCAAGAAGGAAAACTGAAGTGTTGCAAGTCCAGGAATGAGAAATCATTAGTACCTGACTTTGTTTCTGAGCCAAACACAAAACTAAGTTTTCTTAGTCAAACAAGCTTGGAAACTTGGATCTTGCATCCGTATACACTTTTGCAGTTGTTAGAGTGTACTGTCAGTGAAAACATTTTCCCTCACTCACTTTAAGTTTTTGCCTTTCTTAACTCGTGTACAGCACAGGAGCGAATGAACGTGATTCATGCGCACCTTAGAAACTCGCAAGTGCCACATCGCGTTTAGAACAACATTTCGTTTCATCGGTGAAACAGTTTGTCATCGCACAGACTGGGAAGTGTACGAAGAAGCAGAAACTGAAAATGTTGACTTTTGTTGAATGCTTTACACACGCATGTACTTTCTTAAGTCTTTGCGAGGTGCGATCCAGCGCATACTGTTAGAGTGAAGATTCAGTCACTGTGAGAGTTCTTTTCATTGCAGCGAGCTGTACTGCTCTCACAATGAAGGGAAACATGAACCTTACACTGGCACTGGCCAAGAAGGAAAACTGAAGTGTTGCAAGTCCAGGAATGAGAAATCATTAGTACCTGACTTTGTTTCTGAGCCAAACACAAAACTAAGTTTTCTTAGTCAAACAAGCTTGGAAACTTGGATCTTGCATCCGTATACACTTTTGCAGTTGTTAGAGTGTACTGTCAGTGAAAACGTTTTCCCTCACTCACTTTAAGTTTTTTGCCTTTCTTAACTCGTGTACAGCACAGGAGCGAATGAACGTGTTTCATGCGCACCTTAGAAACTCGCAAGTGCCAAATCGCGTTTAGAACAACATTTCGTTTCATCGGTGAAACAGTTTGTCATCGCACAGACTGGGAAGTGCACGAAGAAGCAGAAACTGAAAGTGTTGACTTTTGTCGAATGCTTTACACACGCATGTACTTTCTTAAGTCTTTGCGAGGTGCGATCCAGCGCATACTGTTAGAGTGAAGATTCAGTCACTGTGAGAGTTCTTTTCATTGCAGCGAGCTGTACTGCTCTCACAATGAAGGGAAACATGAACCTTACACTGGCACTGGCCAAGAAGGAAAACTGAAGTGTTGCAAGTCCAGGAATGAGAAATCATTAGTACCTGACTTTGTTTCTGAGCCAAACACAAAACTAAGTTTTCTTAGTCAAACAAGCTTGAAACTTGGATCTTGCATCCGTATACACTTTTGCAGTTGTTAGAGTGTACTGTCAGTGAAAACGTTTTCCCTCACTCACTTTAAGTTTTTTGCCTTTCTTAACTCGTGTACAGCACAGGAGTGAATGAACGTGTTTCATGCGCACCTTAGAAACTCGCAAGTGCCACATCGCGTTTAGATCAACATTTCGTTTCATCGGTGAAACAGTTTGTCATCGCACAGACTTCGAAGTGTACGAAGAAGCAGAAACTGAAAATGTTGGCTTTTGTCAAATGCTTTACACACGCATGTACTTTCTTAAGTCTTTGCGAGGTGCGATCCAGCGCATACTGTTAGAGTGAAGATTCAGTCACTGTGAGAGTTCTTTTCATTGCAGCGAGCTGTACTGCTCTCACAATGAAGGGAAACATGAACCTTACACTGGCACTGGCCAAGAAGGAAAACTGAAGTGTTGCAAGTCCAGGAATGAGAAATCATTAGTACCTGACTTTGTTTCTCAGCCAAACACAAAACTAAGTTTTCTTAGTCAAACAAGCTTGGAAACTTGGATCTTGCATCCGTATACACTTTTGCAGTTGTTAGAGTGTACTGTCAGTGAAAACGTTTTCCCTCACTCACTTTAAGTTTTTTGCCTTTCTTAACTCGTGTACAGCACAGGAGCGAATGAACGTGATTCATGCGCACCTTAGAAACTCGCAAGTGCCACATCGCGTTTAGAACAACATTTCGTTTCATCGGTGAAACAGTTTGTCATCGCACAGACTTCGAAGTGTACGAAGAAGCAGAAACTGAAAATGTTGGCTTT
>CM040754.1:0-2500 GCA_022829145.1 Albula goreensis
AGCGCAGAGCCGAGCCCAGCCCAAAAAACACAAAGAACATGGTGCCAAAGAACTCCGCGAAAACCGCTCGCCAAAACAACATGGACCGAAACTCCCACATCTTCACCAGAAATCCTTCTTAATCTTATTGGAAAAAGGAAAAACTGAAAATAAATGTTCCTATGGACTTGAATGTTTCAAGTCTAGTCCTCAAAAAAATCGTTTCCTCTAGCTGAAGTTCGTTTTCTTTTAAATTAACAAAGAAAAAACCTGAATAAAAAGTCTGAGCACGTACTCTAACACTAAGGACATAAAAAGTTTGACATGCAGCTTGACAGCAGCTCAGTTCACCTTGTTTGCCTTTGTCTGCAGTGTCTGTCCCTGGGTTTGGCCAGTTTCATGCAGTGACTGGTGTGCATGTATAGAGCGGTGAGCGCTAGTTGTGAAGAGGACGTGCTGGTGTTTGTGTTAAAATAAAGACATGGAAAGACAAATGCTGAGTGTGCCCTGCTGATGCACAGGCTCTGTGACAGAGTGGACAGAGCACACAAGGGGGATTTATAATGGACCAGGGGCCAAAATGACAGCATAATCCTGGGGGGCGGGGGCACAGCACGTTCAAAAATTAAACAAACTTAACCCTTCCCTCACACAGCCTGGCAATTAGAAGCCCCTGTTGGGGGTGGGGGTGGAGTTAATATGTCCTTAATGCTCAAAATCAAAGAATGATGTTGGATATGATGTCAATGTGTATTCTAACCCACTCACTGCAGATTAACCACCTTTCACAGCTTGGATTCCTAAGAGAGAGCAAGTGAGAGATTTTGTTTGTTATGATTGTATTAATATTATTAATGTCTGATCTCATTTCTGATCAAATGAAGATACTTGTAATACCTGAGTTGGTTACACAAGGTGAGCTGAAGCTGGAGTCCAAAGGAAGAGCTGCATGTAGTGGCACTGGAATCCTGTCAAACAAATCACACTGCTTTTTTGGATTCATAATTAAAAGCAGCTCTCCGTTTTTTTTAAAGTTCACTGCAACAAACCTGTTTTTCACTGTGTTGTTAAAGAGCTAACAGTTTCTTTTTCTGTCTTACACGACTATATTTTTTCTGCATTGTTCAAACTTGTGATTTTTCTGCATGCAGTAAATGCTGACACTGAAGAAAAGCACACCCCCCCTAACAATAGCTCTCATAGCAGTATGAGTGAGGGGAGGCCCCACCCATGGCCTTTTGCGGGCAGCCAGGGTCACATGGATGTACACGGAAATGCTGAATTTTGTCAAACATGTAGTTTCAATTTCCATATTGACCTTATGAATATAAGCCATTGTATTTTATAAATTTGTATGTGTGTAAATACATACAAAGGTACAGCATGGGCCACATTTCAAACACACATAGTTCTGACATTTCAGTTTGGCCGTATACATTTCTAATCTGAAATATGTTCAATATGTTGCCTTTTGGTGTATGTTGCCTATTGGTGTACGGTGTTTACCCAAGTACTATCTGCAAAATAACCAATACTTCTATTGTTTTGATTGCAGTTTCAGCAGTTACATTTATTGAGAAGGGATTTTGTAATAACTTACAATGAGTTTACTTTCACTCTTCTTTGACTAATTTGACAATGGTTGAGGCATAGTTAACTTTGCAGCTGGTACAGTGGCATAATCATTAAAAAAAGAGTTTAAAAAAACCTGTATTATTTTACCTGACAAGGAGAGGCCACTCAGCCAGCTTTAGCACACCATTTATCTACAATCTGTAGAACATCCAGTACTGCATCAGGCTTGGACGTGAATAGACTAATGGGTGTCTTCATTTGTTTATGGATCGGGGAAATAGCACTTCCTACGATAATTACCCTTTACTAATTTCCATCCATGCACCCTTGCTTTGCTGACTGAGCTAAACTTGAAAAAATGTAGCTCACCTTTTCCAACTGCAGTACGAATTTCAACATACATTTCAGACAATATTAAATGCATTTGGAGTTTATTTTTAAGTGGAGAGTGGTATATCTGTACAGATATTTTGTCCTGGGCGTGCAGTCCATAGGGTTGGTTTTATGCCTCATCATTTGGGTAAATGAAACCCTACTTTGGACTCCTCAAAGACAGATGACAGGCAGAAGAAAGGACAGTAGATGAAAAGCAGAAAGGGGAGGGAGGGGGAATACTGTAAGCAGTGAACATGATGGGAAAGCAGGTACAGTGGGCAATATTATACCTGTCTGACAAATCGGTTTGTACAGGTAGATGTAATTGAATGAGGAGTTGTCTGAAAATACTTAACATTTGTTTAACAAACTCCAATTAAAGGAGTATTTCACTTGGCCTTCAGCTCTGTCGTTTGCTTGCCCCCGGTGAGTCTAAATGTACAAGGTGGAATGACAACGAAAACAATCTAGAAAACGTACTTGCTGCTCATATAGAAACCCAATCCATATGAAACATCCACAAGACTCCAATAGTGATTGCTGCAGGACTGCACTTTATACAGAATCCTGC
>CM040754.1:7500-70000 GCA_022829145.1 Albula goreensis
TTACCAGATTTCTCCTGTAGAAATGTATAATCAATAAGACACTCTACAGAGAAAATCAGCCTTATAGTGGCTTTACAGAGGGCTTTAGCCAATTAGATCCTTTGTTGAGAATCTCAGCCAATCAGGCATTCTTCAGACTATGCAGATACTTTCAGAGTCTGTGGAACGGGTCACTAACATTTTATTTGAACATTTTGTCACAAAGAAATGGAAAACAACAGCACAGTTGGTACATTCTTTTGTCAAAAAGTCAAAAGTCAACCAAAGCAACAAAATACTACAAATGCATACTATAAGACTCATAGCAGATGACTAATGATGCCGGGTAGCGCTACTGTTATCTGCAGTAGGTGACTTCACAGCTGCCTTATCCCTGGTTCATACAGTCAGTGTATATCCATAAGGATTGTATCTCTGATCTACTACTGTGATTTCTGCAGGTTTTCATGTTCCCTCACTTTACCTTTTCAAATTACCCACGAGTACATATTGATAAATCAGGAACAGATTAGGCAAGTAAACCTGCTAAGTCAATTGTTATGGTTTGTAATTTTTATCTTCGTTTAGAGATGCAACACCTATTGCAAAGGAACATTGCACATTATTTCTAAGTGATATGGAACAGTATGTCATTACATGTTTTACCTCAGATGATAAGTATTTGATTGAATACTGATGTAATTCCGGGGTGTTTTCTGTTTTCATTGGGGCTACTGGCGCTTGGGCGGGTGGCCTTAGTTGTGCTCTTGTTTGTTGGCTTGCTTGGCCCTCATGGCGGTCTGGGTGACGGTGGACAGGGAGGATCGCGAGACGCTGGCCGTTTCCACCATCTCGATGTCCTTACATGTGAGACAGGCAACCAGTTTGTGACGTGAGGCACTGGCTGCAAAGAAGAACTCATGGGACACCCCTGCCAGAACCGCTCCCAGCACCGGTCCGATCCAGTACACCTTTCAGAAAGCAAGGGTTGGGGGGGGCATATTTACACTTTTAACTCAAGGGAAAGGAATGCTAATATTGTACAATTCAGTGCACAGTCACACCTCAGTGCCTGCTGCCAGTGCTACTTTTACTGCTACTACTGCTATTCCTATGGCCACAGATGCTGCCAAGACTACCTCCTATATTACTGCTGCTGCTACTATTCCTATGGCCACAGATGCTGCCAAGACTACCTCCTATATTACTGCTGCTGCTACTATTCCTATGGCCACAGATGCTGCCAAGACTACCTCCTATATTACTGCTGCTGCTACTATTCCTATGGCCACAGATGCTGCCAAGACTACCTCCTATATTACTGCTGCTGCTACTATTCCTATGGCCACAGATGCTGCCAAGACTACCTCCTATATGGCTTCTGTTGTTTATGGTCATGCTACAATTGCTGCTAGGACTACTTCTGATAGTAATTATAATAATATGGTTGTATACTTCAGTTTTTCTTGATTACACAAGACACAATGAAACAAGGATGCACTTGATCTTCATCATCACCTTCTTAGGCCTTCAATAACCCTAACCCTTCACTTGCAAATGTATTAACATTTTTTCACTGCTTTCACACATTTTCACAACTGTTTTCAAAACAGTCAACAGATCTCATAAAAGATCCAAAATACTATTAAATGTAATTGTGACAAACAGAATGAACATTTAGTGACAGCTGAAATACTGCAGCTCTCATAAGTATAAATCTGTTCTGTACCCGTGTTAAATGTCTATGTACAATTGTTAAATCAACCATCAGTTCTTAAACATCCATAAAAGATGTCACCTCTAGGCTGCTATCTGCAGGTATGGATCAAAGAGGCCGAAGCCAGGCATATGAGGGAGGGGAGGGAGACACCTGGCAGGGGGGCTGAGGGAGAGGAGACTGGATAGGGTTAGTGTTGAATGAACAGACCACATGTTTTGGATGAAATTCAGTTAACTGTAATTGATTACACCGCCAATCATGTCAATCAATTGAGTTGAGACACTGTGGTATCAACAAATGACGTGGGCAAGAAGCATAAATGAAGATTATACCAATTCACAGTGATAGTGTCAGTAATGCTGTGTGATTCCTTGTTTTCTGTCATGTTATTTTTGTTTTTGTTTCTCTGTCTATGTACCTGTTTTGGTTTTCCTTTTCTTTGCCACGCCTCCCTCGTTACCTGCTCTGATTGCTCATGTGTTTCACCTGCTCTGTTCCCCACCTGTGTCTCATTTGCTCATTTGTCTGTGTATTTATCCTTTTTTGTTCCTTAGTTCTTCGCGAGTTCATCTCAGTGAGTTTCCTGTTATGCTATGAGACTTTTGTATCTGTTCTGCCTGCCTGATTTTCAACATGTCTTTGTTCCTTGATTTTCGAGTTTTGGATTGTGTTTTTGTGCTTTTGCCAGGTCTGTCTGGTTGTGAACTTTGCCTGCTATTAAGACCTAGATTCCTGGACTGTGATTCTGTACCATTGCTGTGCCTTCCTGGTTATCGATCCATGCCTGTACCTGACCCCGATTTTGGATTTTGAACTTGGCATTGTTTAATAAACTTCCCCTGCATCATACATCCGTGTCTAAGTCTGCTTCTGAGTCCAGAGTGAGTGGAGTATTTTACAAACCAGGTGACATTTTGGTCAGTGAGCTTCTGTTCAGGCCTGTGTGTCTTAAAGTGCTTTGAAAATGTGATTTATGAATGGAAAAATGTGTTTAAGCAAATGAGGAAAACCGCCTTATTACTGTTGTTTTTGCTGTTGTTATTTCTGATGGTAAGGATCGAGGATGTGATTTTAAGCAGTGTAGGACCTGCTTTGGTGGCCTTGGTTTGGAGCCTTACCCAGTGGTGTTCCCACACCCCAGTGATGATTGCAGGCCCCAGGGATCGGGCGGGGTTCATGCTGCCCCCAGAGAAACGGCCCTGGGGAGATATATAATGATACATAACCATATCTTTTCATAAGAGGATATGTTGCTTAAAAGAAAGGAGCAGGAGTGTCTTTGGAAGCCCTTCCGAGGGACACGCACAGAACCACTACAAAAAGCTGGTGCTGTAAGAGTATGTGACTGTACCGTGTAGCAGCAAAACAATACAATCACTAACTAAATGAGTAATATTTAAAAACAATACAATCACTAACTAAATGAATAATATTTAAAAACTATGCAGTCACTAACTGATCACCAAGTTATCGAGAGATTGTCATTTTAAATTTAAACTTTATGATGAAGACATACTATGTTGTATGTTTACCCTGTTGTCTTTCCCTTATTCTGCTGGCAAGTGTGGAACCAGAGACAACATTACATTACTGACAAACAACTTGACACCTCCTTAAATGTGCGGTTTTGTTGCCAGAGCACCAGTGAATCTGCGTGTGGTTTCTCCAAGAGAAGTGGTGCAAAACGAGGGTCTACATCTGATCACTTCAGCTATGTTTATTACCTTGAGTGGCCACCAGGTGACTACTGATAGCTATCTATGGCATGGCTTCATAGATGTGAAATATTAACCAGTCAGCCAAGTCAAGTAGTTTAGGAGATATCACTATCTAGCTACCTAATGTTAGCCACAATGTTGCTAAAGTATCCTGTCCTTTCATTGTTTCATTGTTTGTAGCATAAATATTTTACCTCTCTTTTTTTCATTGTTTGTGATAAAACAATAGCATAAATATTTACACCGGAATAGAGAAGGGCTTAAATGCAATTCTCACACGGATTCCATTTTTGCCAACAAGAAGGCATGGTGATACATAACCATAACAAATGTTTGCTTAAGAAAATGACAGGACTAATTTGTCAGCGTCAGAGCTGTCTGTATCAATGGCTTTGCAGCACATGCATAAGCTCTCTGTCTGCCATATGCCATAATGTAATGTCTGTGCTTTGGGTCCTCGGTGGGCAGGACAGCGGGAGATGTATTGCTCAGGGTTGCACAGAAATGTTGAGAAATTAATTAAATGTTAAACGTATAACATTTTATTTTCAAGAGGAATTTAGGAAAGATAATGTCAGTAGGACATGGTATTCTGTTGGTTAAATGTATTGCAATGCACAGTCAAAAGCTCAAACCTGGGGAAACTTTCTGTTTGGACTGCAAGTTTTTGGGGACTGCACTGTATGGCAACACATTTCCTCCAAAAAAAGTAAAACACTACTCCAACTGTGCCCTAAAAAAATGTATTTTTGAAATTAGGGACCAAAAAGCCACATAATTTGAATGGGCTTCATATCACATGGCAAATGAAATTAGCAGGAGTGTAATTTTTAGGCTGGAAGAAGGTGTTAGTGGATTCGTGTTACGGGCTGTGGAGGGCCGGAGGCTCCAGTGGTCAGAGGGAACTGTAGGGGTTGAGGGCCCACAGACTCAAGCACTATCTGCCTATATGTAAACTTTGCATTCACATAAAACTGTCCCCAGGCTTTGCAGCATGAAATGCCAAAACAGAGCAACATTGGCAAAGTGCCTCTTGATCCTTTTTGACTGCACAACTTCAAAGATATTACTAAAAATAAAGGTAAAGTTAATGCACTTCTACATTAACTCACTGTAGCAACCAACAACTGGGTACACTTATTCAGTGGCAGACATCATCTCCAGCAAAAACATGATGGACAAGGAATTCAACTTAAAACCTTGTCCCTTCTAAAGATGTTTTGGGAAAACTTGCTATGTTATTGAATTAAGTTAATAAAGAAGAAGTAAAATATGTATGGTAAAGGCTATAAAACACCTGTAAAACCAGTCATGACAGGATATTGTAGTTTATGACAAATGTAAAAACACTGCTATTATACGTAAACCAAATTTGTCAAAAACAGAATCAAAATAATTTATTCATAATGACCACTGTATACATGACCATAGTGTTATGGAAATGTTGTGTAATAGACTGTGATGATTATGTCAGTTATGTCAGGCATAAGTAGGCCATATGTTAAAACACGCGGAACAGAATGGGGACAGCATCTCACCGCAGTCAGAACGCCAGCCACCACTGAGAATCCAATGGCCAGATTTCCCGGCTCAGCGCCCTCCCTCCGTCGTTGTTCCTCCACCGAGAAGATGGTGAAGACCAGCTGGAATGTGGCGAGGGCCTCCATGCCCACAGCCTGGCCTGCATTGCCCTCTGAGGACACCTACAGGGAGACAGGTCACATAGGTCACAGTCACATACACACACATACACACACAATCACAGCAAACACACACACACACACGCTCACAAGCTCACCTTGTTGACATTGGACTCGGCAGCACACACACATGCACACGAACACATACACACACATGCTCACCTTGTTGACGTAGCACTTGGCAGCACACACACATACACACACGCTCACCTTGTTGACCTAGCACTCGGCAGCACACACACACATGCACACATACGCACACAAACATATATACACACACACTCACCTTGTTGACGTAGCACTCGGCAGCAGATTTGAATGGCAGAGCCAGGTACAGGATACCGGCTGCCAGTGTGGCCCCCACACACTGGCCCAGGACATAAGCCCCAGCCCTCAGGAGGTCCAGCCTGCGGGTGGCTAGGAAGGCCAGTGTCACCGCCGGGTTCACCTGGAGAACATGAGCACAAACAGCCCCAACAGCCAGAGTCTCACTGTTGGTCATAAATCTCAATGTGAATTCTGGGGTAAAATTAAAGGACAACTAATATAAAAAAAAAAAAAAAAAAAAAAACCTCAATTCAGTGATCCAATCACACGTATCCAAAACTGAAACTATTCACAAGGAGAGAAGGAACACATACTATAAATTACATATAGACACACAGAGCAAGTATTATTCCTTATGGACAGAGGAACTTCTCACAAGCATTTGTCTTCTGACTAACCCCCTACTGTGCCCTCATATACTGCCCTACCCCCCTTATTCACCTGGGCCCCGCTGATGTCCCCGAAACAGTACCCCAGGCTCACAGTCACCAGACCTCCAGCCAAGGCAGGGTAGATGGGCCCCTGAGCAACAGCCCCAGGGCCGGGCACTGTGGAGCCCAACATGGCCGATACGAACACCAGGGATCCCAGCATTTCTGCCAGCAGGGCACGCCAGAACTGCCTCCTGCGCAACTCCTGCACAGCAACAGGACACAGAACATCAATCAATCTCATTTTATATTCACTGCAATTTCCTAACAGGTTGCAGGGGCAAAAATTTGGAAAGGGAAGTTAAAGAATTGAAAAACACCCGACAATCAATGTGGGAAAGGCCTGGGACATATTAGTCTCTGATCCTTTAAGGGGCGAGTGAACTGAACCCTGACAGAAACAGCATATAAATGATTACTATGGCAGTAACAGTATCAAACTGTGATTATTACTGCAGTACCATATAAACATGATTTGCTTTTCTGTGCATGAGATCGATGAGCTGAGAGTGTGGTCACTCTGCTGTGAGTGTGTTCACTCTACTGTGAGTGCGTGAGTGTGCTCACTCTGCTGTGAGTGTGTTCACTCTACTGTGAGTGCGGTCGCTTAACTGTGAGTGTGCTCACTCTGCTGTGAGTGCGGGTCGCTTAACTGTGAGTGTGATCACTCTACTGTGAGTGCGGTCCCTGAGCGGTGGGTGTGATCACTCTGCTGTGAGTGTGATCACTTAACCGTGAGTGTGATCACTCTGCTGAGAATGCGATCATTCTGCTGTGAGTGTGGTCGCTTAACCGTGAGTGTGATCACTCTGCTGAGAGTGTGGTCGCTGAGCTGTGAGTGTGGTCACTCTGCTGAGAGTGTGGTCGCTGAGCTGTGAGTGTGGTCACTCTGCTGAGAATGCGATCACTCTGCTCTGAGTGTGGTCGCTGAGCTGTGAGTGTGGTCACTGAGCAGTGAGTGCAGTTGCGCTGCTGTGAGTGCCAGCGGCCTGATTGGAAGCAGAAACTGTGTTTGAATGTGTCAGTGGGTCTGGATCTGGTTGCCATGCCTGTCACCAAGGTGATTACATCACCACACTTAGGGCTATGGAGAGTGATGGAGCTCTTTGTTGTCTGAGCAGTCCTTACACTCACAATCAAAGGCCAGATAATTTATTTAATCCCACACAGAGACTCAATTAACATGTGGAGATGCAAGCAGGACTCCATCAGTCTCTCCCAAAGCACAGATCCCCAGCAGACTCCACAGGGGTCCCCTGGCTTTGTTTACCTAATATGACCTCTCTCCTTTTCTGAGCAAAGGTTTTCAGTGAAGGTTAAACATTCAATCAATAAATTTAGAAAATATAAGATGTCTAAATTGTACAATCAAATGCAAAGGTTATTGAACCATTTAACTGTCATACTGATACAAAAACTAAATTAAATGTCTTTCCTCCTGTTAATTACTTCATTTTACCTCCAAATACCTCAGCCATGCCATATAGAGGGCTAAATCAGTCATCTAAATAAAAATAAGTCCAGCAAGTTTTTCAACTTGATTTGGTAAATCAAATCAAGCGATTGCTATCTACACACACCGTTACAGGATCAATCCCTGCAGTCTTCTGCATCACCTCTGTCCTGTTTCTTTTGATTCTGAGCTCATGTTTGATCTCACCTCTTCAGAAATCCAACCAAAGGTATATAGAGCAAGTGCAAATTACCGAGCCAAGTTCCACCCACAATTCAGTGGTTATGAGAGCACAGCAGCCTGGCTGTCAGAGGCACCTGCCCCACCTCTCCCTCTGAGCACTGCACCGGGACAGCACCATCTCACCTCCGCTGCCCGCCATGGCTGGGGCTGCAGGCTGAGCTTCAGGTTGGGCTGCAGGAGAAGCCTGTCTTACCTCTCGAAGTGTCATGTTGAGTGCAGTCTCCAAGTGTCTGTCTGTGTCTCTGCGTCTGTCTGTCTGTCCAGCATGTGGGGCTGTGTCTCTGGAGACAAGTGCTCTTCAATGGCAGCCCTAAACAATCTGAGCTGAACTGTCTCCTCCCTAGACATCCCTGTCCTCGCAGCCCTTAAAGGCAAACTCCCCCTAACCCACCCCCCTTAAAGGCAAACTCCCCCACCACTCTTCAGACTCTTCTGATCCTGCCATGTTTTCAGCCTCATCACCTCTGGCCATGCAGACTCATACAAAAGGGATATTTTCATATAGTAATACAGCAATTTCAGCAGTACAGTCATAAATATTTATCTCTACATTTCGTTTCTCATAGTTTGCAAATAAATGTATTATCTAATGTATTACTGGTTATCTCAAACTTGCATTCTCCTCAGGATTGGTATTAGTGTTGTTTGCTGTTGATGGATGACAAAAGGTATTAAATAGCTTGGAAACCTGTGTATTGATTTGCATCGGATATGGCTTTTGTGCATTAAGGGCAATGCACAATATTATTAAGAAATAAATATTAGAAAAATGGCTGAATGTTATCCTTAATTTTGTGTTTCTGTTTAGTTTGCAATATTTTGAATATAATCCCTACACAATTTTTTCACCTTTTATGCCACATCATGAAAGATGTTGATTCAATGACATTCTTTATGAAATGTTATAGGCTATGTATATGGATAATTGTGGTTGTTTCATACTTTTTTGCTATAGAAAAGCTGATACTATATACCATGATAATGTTTGACTGGGGTCTATGAGGAGAATGTTTTGTGTTGTCTGTGTGCCACATGTATCCGAGCTTCACCCAAACACTTCTCTGTCACATACCGCTTAGCTGAAGCTTACAGTCCAGGTGGCTCAATAGTGTGTATTTTTTGGTTTATCAACTGACCAGATAGCTGTCATGCCCATTTATTTACTTTTCTCCATTCAGTGGAAATTATACCAGCAATGAAACAGACCTAAAGGGCTTAAGACAGACAAAAGTAATGAGGATCATAACAGCAAGGCTATAATGAGAGAAGGGAGTAGTAAATAACGTTACAGTGTTACCAGTAAATAACATTCTGTGCCCCCATCCCCACCTACTTCTGCAGTACATTGGCCTTCTCTTTCTGCCTTTCATGAAAGTACTTGTTTGGTACAGCACACATTGCCATGGCGACATCCATTTTCATCCCTCCTGTTGCCATGGCACCTTTTGTGAAGGCACAACAGTAAATAATTTGCCCTCCCTTTCAGTAATATGACAAAGAAAGTGCATACACAAATGTAATGTTTCCAGCTCTAAAAATCAGCTGCTAAAATAAAAAAGTTCATTAAGAGTGGAAGTTGCATTACCTCCTTTCAGCTGTTTGAATTTCTCAACTTATTGCCATGTGCCAAAGGGTTACTGATAAAGATTTTCTCTATTAATAATTTTCAGAGACTTATATATGTAAATTAAAAGATAAGTTCCTCTAACAACCTCCCACAAAAACATGTTCCGTTCCTGATGATTCATCTTATTGTAATTTGCTCTGGTACACTATATATTAATTTGCTTTACTCATGACTACGTATCATACAATTTAATGTCAGGGTGATGGTTTACTTACCAAAATGACAAACTCTGTCAAGGTTCTGTTTTAGTTTAATTTTAATTTTAGTAAGTTTATAATTCTATATATTTTACCAACAAAACACATTTACAGTATCTGTAGTAATAGAGAACCACAGCATCATACTGTCTTTCAGGCCTGAGATCAATTGTAAAGCTTCTTTGTGACAACTTGTAAAAAGCCATACACAAATAAAATTGAATTGAACTGAACTGAACATACCAGGCTATTTTTAATTAGCTCCAGCATTGCATAAATTATAACTGTATGAATCTGTATTTATATCATTTGTGGTCTCTCAACAAGACTCCTCTGGATTCTTATAAAGAATGTGTTCCTGAAATGCAAAGAACATTTGAAAAAATTGTATTCCTCGGTGTGCACCATTGCTGCTTACTTCAAAAGAATGCCGGTTGAAGGTGAGAGAGGGAAATCCTGATTCTCCCTTCAGATTAATGCCAGAATGAGCAACAGGGGCACAATTCAGTGACTGCACTCACAGCTCAGCACAATTAAAATCTGGGAAATGACAGGACCGGGATGGTGAACAGGCCCACAGATGGCCCAGGTGGGTGTGAGATGCACAGGGACACTGATCTGGGGCCTGTGGAGGGGAGAGGGCTACTGATCTGGGGCCTGTGGAGGGGAGAGGGCTACTGATCTGGGGCCTGTGGAGGGGAGAGGGCTACTGATCTGGGGCCTGTGGAGGGGAGAGGGCTACTGATCTGGGGCCTGTGGAGGGGAGAGGGCTACTGATCTGGGGCCTGTGGAGGGGAGAGGGCTACTGATCTGGGGTCTGTGGAGGGGAGAGGGCTACTGATCTGGGGTCTGTGGAGGGGAGAGGGCTACTGATCTGGGGTCTGTGGAGGGGAGAGGGCTACTGATCTGGGGCCTGTGGAGGGGAGAGGGCTACTGATCTGGGGCCCCATATGCCCCCCTCCCCTCAATTCGGTAACATGTGAATGTGTGTGAAACCCCAATATTGGGTTAGGTGTGTGAGTGCGTGTACTCTGGGTGAGTGCAGAATGAGCTGGTTATGGCGAGCAGGACTGTGGCGTTGTGGGATGGATTACCCCCTGCACTGCATTTAACCCTGCTATTGTGGCACTAAGCCCTGGGCTCTGTTCAAAACCCGCTTGCGTGGGAGTTTTCGGTTTCCCCCAGGAGTGCTGACACTAACACAGCCAGCAGGGCCCTCACCCCCCTTTCCCCAAACTATGCCCCCTGAAACTCTCCCAAGAGTGCTGAACACCCAAACCTGGGAGCCATCTTACAGCATATAGCATCAGTATCACTCATTTGTCAGCCTGGGAGCCATATTAAGGAGTGCAGTGTTACCATAGCTCATGTGTTAGCCTGGGTGCTAGCTTAAGGCATACAGCATTAGCATAGCTTGTGGTAGACTGGGAGCCAGCTTAAGGTATATAGCATTAGCTTAGCTTGTGGTGGCCTGGGGGCCAGCTTAAGGCATACAGCATTAGCATAGCTTGCGGTAGACTGGGAGCCAGCTTAAGGTATATAGCATTAGCTTAGCTTGTGGTGGCCTGGGGGCCAGCTTAAGGTATATAGCATTAGCATTGCATTGCTAAGCACCTCCTGACTCATGCAATATTAGAATTGACTAATTAAGGTCTCCATTTTCCACCTCTGACCCTGTTTCTGCTTTCCACTACTGGACAGTAAGGAGCATACGTGGGGCAGAGAATATGGGGCTGCAATGGGAGAAGCAGTCAGTACTGGTGAACACGGAGCTATCTGCCACTCCAGGGCAGCTTTCAGCTGGGGCTGACAGGAACCCAGCAGGGCCATGTGCAGGAGACAGACGCTGCAGGGGCCACAGGCCAGCCTCGTCCTCCCCCTCCCACAGGCTCCCTTCCTTTGCCTTTACCAGGCTAAAGGGAGACCTCCTGGCAAAGCACAGCCAGCACTGTGAGATTGTACATGGAATGCTAGCTGGAATAATTTTGCTACTGATCTTTGTGTTTTTCATCTATTTGATCACCTTTGGCACTTGGGACTTTACCCCTCTCTAGGGTTATCTTTTCACTTTTTGTACCATTCTCATGCACTTTTCCTTGTAAGTCACTCTGGATAAGAGCATCTAACAAATACCTTTAATGTAATGTAATGTGTTTGAGTGACTACTTCTCCAAAGGGGGAGCTGTGCGCTCACCTATTTCAAATGATTGTTTTACTCCTATTTGTAGCCCTTCAGAGTTTCTGAACTCAAAAAGGTCTCAGTCTTAACCACACACATAGATGTCTGCCATGTCTGCTGCACTGCAGCATGCACAGTTATCTCCACTATAACCTCCATGCTTGATTTCTTCCATTCAACATTCATCATATTAAATCGGGTTAGGTCGACTGAGAAATCAGTTGTTTTGCAGTGACAACATGGGTAGGGATTTCTAAGGACTATATGGGTCATATACATATAAAAGCAATCCAAACACTTTTTTAGTTATGAATTTTTGAAGTTTGGCCTTTGGAGATAAATTTAATCATTTTTGTATGTGTATCCTAAGCCTCACCAATTGCTTATTTTTCACTGGATTGGGTTGAAATTTGCACTGAACATCCAAGAAACCCAGAGGATAATTAGCAACATGTATTCGTGTAAATAGCTGTTGCTGAATTTTTACAATAATCAAATAGAATCTAATTAGAATTCTAATTTTTACAATAATCAAATAGAATCTAAAGTGTCAAAAAATTAATACCTCCACTAGTTTTCACTTTCTTGCAAACAAATTTTCATTCTGTGTAGTATTAATATAGTTCTATCTCATCTAGAAGGCCACAGAACTTGCTAAACACAGCTTTCAGCAAACGGAGCTGAAAAACCCACTTCTTAACTATATTTTCCTAAGGAGGATTATTGTAATTTCCTTGAAACTTTTTTATGGTGCCAATATTCATTGCAGATATATAAAAATTAAAGATGTTATATTACTGCATTTAATAATGTTTTGAAAATAGCTAATTTCTCATTTTTCACTGGCTGTAATATTACATTCAGTGGTTTTATTTCATAGGTAGACATTTGTACTATGTTGCCTTCAAGGTTTTCTACCTGTGTGATACCTATTGAGCCTGTTTTTCATTGGGTTCAGGATATTTGCATGTCACAGCTTGCAATGGCTTGGATTGCTGCATTTGCATGGGCCACCTTGCTCTTTTGAAATATCCCATGGGATCTTCAATGACCACTGTGAGTGGGACCTGTTTAAAGCTTCCTATGAAGGACAACACCTTTTACATCACAGCATCCCCATCACCAACTGCTTAGCTTCAGTGCTAACCAAGCCCAGCCCAGCTTAGCTTCAGTACCAACCAAGCCCAGGCCCACTAAGCTTCAGCGCAAACCAAGCCCAGCCCTGCTTAGCTTCAGCAGTTCAATAGCACAACACTTCTGGACGGTACAGCTGCAGTTCTAATTATATGACCACCCTTCTTTACTGGACAGCTTTTGAATACATCATGTTACTATAATAATACTCATATAAATCTGCCATTCAATACTTGGTTAACGTCTGAGGTGACCTGGGCCGACTGTCCTCCATAACCTCCCTCATGTGCTTCTGAGCAGCTAAAGGTGCTGCTTAGGGAACAGACCCTGCTGCAGTTTATGCATGACAGACAGAGGGCGCCATGTTACTATCCACTGCACCTGACACATACACTTGCAATAGGAAGGTCACTTACCACATAATGGAAGCACAATGAACACTTACAAAGGGGTCATGATATTCTTATGAAAGAATCAAAGCTCCTCTATAGGCCTGTGCACACACTGTGCTGTAGTTGCTAGTGAGTGCTGCACTGTGCACACACTCTGCAGGACACACCAGTGAGCTTCAGTAAGCACCTGCCCAACTGGCTGCTTCCAAAAGCCACTCACAAATGACATCACACTGTTTCCTGCAGTCTCCGACTTGCACAAAGGCAGTGAAAGGCTAACCCCAGTTTGATATTCATGATCCAAACCTTCTGTCAGGGAAAGGGGAATGTCTGTGGGCTTTGGAGAGAAAAATTTATCTTTAGAAACCTATAACTATGCAAATTAGGCGGCAAGGTATCACAGATCAAAGGTACTGGTACATCCTGACTTGATTCAGGAAACGCTTGTCCCAGTTGGTGTAAATACTACTGCAGCTGGATGTGTGATGGGCCATATTAGTGTGTGAGACATGACACGACACACAAGTCTGACTGTGTGTGTGTCCCCCACATGGCACACGACTGTGTGTGTGTGACCCCCACATGACACACGACTGTGTGTGTGTGTGTGTGTGTGTAAGAGACCCCCATATAACACATGAGTCTGACCATGTGCGTGTGCGCAACTTCAGTGAGGGAATCTAGCAAGAAGAATCAGCACAATGAGTTCCAGATTTCCCCCAAAGTTCAGGTTTCCTCCAAATTCATACCACAAAAAAGATATGGGGCCATCACCTCACCTAAACCCAGGGGATGCATCCAGTTACAGTCCTTATCTTACGGATGCAATTTTTTCATTTGCAAATTTAACTCAATTTAAGAATTCATGTTTCAACAATCTAAAGGTGCTAAAATAAGAAATCTCCACAGCAACACCAACCCAGGGGGATGCCATCACCTCACCTAAACCCAGGGGGATGCCATCACCCAGGGGGATGCCAAACCCAGGGGGATGCCATCACCTCACCTAAACCCAGGGGATGCCATCACCTCACCTAAACCCAGGGGGATGCCATCACCTCACCTAAACCCAGGGGGATGCCATCACCTCACCTACACCCAGGGGAATGCCATCACCTCACACCTAAACCCAGGGGGATGCCATCACCTCACCTAAACCCAGGGGGATGCCGTCACCTAAACCCAGGGGTGAGCAGCTGGAAACGGGAACCACCGAGACCAAAGATCCCCTGCTGCTCTTACTGAGACAATAAATCAAAGAGCAAAAAACGTGAAGGACTTCCCCTGCTGCTCTTACTGAGACAATAAATCAAAGAGCAAAAACGTGAAGGACTTAGAGAAGCAGGTCACAGAGGAATAATATACAAATAGACTGATTACTGGAGGATTCGAAGAGAAGCTTTTGTTTCCAGATGGACTTCATTTCTAGATCTAACAGGCTCACAGAACCTTAACATAAAAGCTGGGACCTGACTTGGCACCAAGACCTATTATTTAAATCTTTCTACATCTTGAAGTTAAAGAAAACATCGTTGAAAAGGGAAAAGAAAGTTCAAATAAAAGAATAACAAATATTTTTCAATCACAATAATGAAAATGAGGTGATGCGGACACACCCAGTCTACAGAAGGATCACACAGTTCAGGGAGAGATTATCCCTTTCCAGAATCCTTCATGCATCCAGCAGGGCACAGAGCTGAGAAAAGCAGAGATTCCCTTCCATACACCTGCAGGAACACATACAGGTGGTGCCATTGTATTAGCATAGCAATTAACTGAATACAAGAATATCAATGGGCGCTTCACTAAGCAACAACCAAATTACTTTTAGTAAAGAAATAAGGGGGAGAAATAATGAAACAACTTGATGCTAGTGGGCCCCACAGGGTCCTTAGGTCTAATAAAAAAATCCATTCATAGCCTTTGTAGATGTTCACAAGACCCATTTCCCACTACATAGAGAAACATCACTGCAAGGGAAGAGCCCAAACCAGCCCACACACACACACAAGCAAATGTGAGTCTCAACTTTATTATAAAGATGGAGACAATAAAAAAGCATCCCACTGCATTTTAACACAAACAGATGTCCAGCCGATGACAGGCTGATAGGTCAACATACAAACTATGTGCATAATATGTTTTACTTTAACTACACTTGCATTAATTTGACAGTGCAAATACGATTTGGTCTTCTTACTGTTTACAGTATGATTTCATACATACAAAGAATCAGAAGCCTGAAATATGGCTTTGAACCCTGCACATGCTGCCCTCCTTTACCTGTAATGACCTGCAACGGCAGAACTGCAACAGCAGAGTCTCTTTGGCTCAAATAAAGGCCAGTAAAACCAGTCAACCAAAAACTAAAAGATGAATGTAAAAGATATAAGATTAAAGTGAATATTTCATTTAAATGCACTTTTCAATTTGAATTTAATAAAAATGCACATAGTATCACAACAGTGTTTTAGGGGATGAGTGTACAATTTTCATTTATCATGGCGAAAGCGCTTACATTTACACTGCTAAATCAGTTTTTTTTTTTTTTTAATCACTGTGTGCATGCATGTAGGGGTATTCCTGTATATTTGTGTGTGTGTGTGTGTGTGTGTGTGTGTGTGTGTGTGTGTGTGTGTGTGTGTGTGTGTGTGTGTGTGGAGGGGGGCATGCCTGTGGGGAACAGCCATATTTGAGCTTCTGTTTACACATGGAAGAAACCCTTTCAATATCCATGTATTTGTTCTCTTATACAGTGCATATTAACCAATAAAAGCTTGTAGTTGAAAGAGATTAAAATGGAGAATACCCTTGTGATGAGGAAAAAATACACACTACCTGAAACTAATTTGAAAAACAAGTGAACACTGCAGCATTTATGTAAGTACAAACCGCTGTTCATGAACAGTATTTGTTAACTTGTACTGTAGCTGTGAAAAAAGGAATAACAGTTTATGCCCCAACTTCATCCTTTGACTAAAATGACGGTTCCATTTACACTGCGAACACCACTGAGAAAATGCTGAGGGACAAACTTTAATCTAAGATAATCCTTCACCATTATCTTCTTTCCTTAACAGAGATTAAAGCACAACTCCAGCAGAGCCTGAGCCATCCGTCACCATGGGAGATCACACCAATGTTTCCTCTGGGAGAGTCTGGACATGGGTCACTGCCGCACTGTTTCACACGAAGTGGGCAGGCTGAGAGGCAGTGGGGTAAAGCAGGGCACTCATGGCCCAAAGGCCTGCTGCCCACACGCTTTGGGGAAAAACTGCTTTTGAAGATGCAAACAGGGTTTTATGGCCACAAACCGGTACGTATTTTTGTCCTTTTCAGATTTGTTGTGTGACAATCCTTCCTCCCAGGTGTGAAAGATTCCTTTCCCTCACTCTAGATCAGGCATCTCTGAAAATGAGACACAGTGTATCAATCATACATGCTCAGTGTGACAGTGAATTAAACACACACTCAGTGTGATATTACACGAAACACGCACACACGCACACGCGCACGCACGCACGCACGCACGCACGCACACACACACACACACACAGACAGACAGTGTGACAAATCAAAGACACACACGGAGACACAGTGTGACAGTGTATCAAACACACGCACTAAGCCATACTCACTTTCATCGTCACTGTCGGCAGAATCCTGCTGATGACCAGTAAAAAGAAAAGGAAATTAAGAACCAAAATCTAAAATACACAACCCTAAGATACTTTAATAATAAGCTAATCAATTTCAAGAACATTTGAAAAGTTTAAAATTCTCTGCGTATTTACAGTAATGTTGTGTTTTTAAAGTATACGACTGTTGTGTGCCTACTCAGGATGGGTAGGTAAAGTTTATTCATGGGCATCTCTATGGAGATCAAGTCCATTTCAGTCATCTACCATGCCATTCTTTTTTTCTGTTGTGAGGAGGATTTCAGCATCTCAGCTGTAATATGTCAGAAATGCAAGAGAACTCATCAAAACATCAGAGCTATGACATATCAGCCATTTATCAGGGTTCTTGTTCCAGACATTTTCCAGAATGTGTTTTAATTTCCCAGACTTCACTTTCAATATTCAGCTGTCTTGGTATTTGCAAAGGTGTTTACAGGCATTTCAATAAATTATGCCATTTAAATACAGCAAACACAACAGCACTGTCTTCTTTAAAGAACTCAAAAGCTTCATGTGTGGTTCATACTTTTTCCAGGTCTGGAAGGGTGTTTTTAAATTTCATTGCTTCCCAGAAGTTCCAGACCTGCACGAGAACCCTGTCTATGACTCATGAACAGAATCCTTTGGGGGTATCCATGAGCCTAATAACATTTCATCAGAATCTCACATCGTCTGCAGCGTCCACATCCGGCAGGTCATCCTCTCCCCCCATGGTGCTCATCATCTGCAATGAGAACAGGACACCTTTCAGCCCAGACACCCCTGCTAACAGGGGCCCCGAAACCCTGCTAACAAGGGCCCCAAAACCCTGCTAACAAGGGCCCCAAAGCCCTGCTAACAGGGGCCCCAAAGCCCTGCTAACAGGGGCCCCAAAACCCTGCTAACAAGGGCCCCAAAGCCCTGCTAACAAGGGCCCCAAAACCCTGCTCAGAGGGGCCCCAAAGCCCTGCTAACAAGGGCCCCAAAACCCTGCTAACAGGGGCCCCGAAGCCCTGCTAACAGGGGCCCCGAAGCCCTGCTAACAGGGGCCCCGAAGCCCTGCTAACAAGGGCCCCAAAACCCTGCTAACAAGGGCCCCAAAACCCTGCTAACAAGGGCCCCAAAACCCTGCTAACAAGGGCCCCAAAACCCTGCTCAGAGGGGCCAGAAACCCTGGGCTCACAGGGGCCCAGCTGTGTGATATACATTTTGTTAAGAAAAAGAATCAACACATTTCCATTGCATGAAAATAAATGCAACCTATTTTTAATAGGTTAACCCAGGCTAGAAAACATTGGAAACAAGGAAAAAGACTACAACTGGCACATGAATGAATTGGGGTCACCCAGCAAACTGGATGGCAACTTTTCCTGAAACAGCTGGACTTAATCTGCTATGTTTTTATGCTGAGACAAAATAGGACTAATGTTTTCATTACTTAAGACTGTATGGGTGTGCATGTTTGAAGTCTGTCTTTTGGTTCCTGTCTGGTTCAATTATGTTTCACTCTCCAAGTTTGGTTTCAAAAACAGAAGATGGCAACGCTCACTAAACCACCTGAAATTCACTTGCTGGCATATCCTGCCATCATGCTCTCCTCTGTCTGACAGTGAGCTCACTGCAGCAGCATCAAAGCCATCGTACCTCTGAGAAGCGGTCAAAATTGGACAGCTCTTCATCAGAGTCATCCTCCCAGTCCTTCCAGTTGTTGAAGTCCACACTGAGCCAGTTTAACTGTGGAGCACAGAGAAGCAGTGAGGGGGGACACAGGTGCAGAACTCCCTGCAATGCAGGGGAAATCACCGGCAACGACTGGACAGCATCACAACACACAAAACAGTGTTTCTCAAACTATGGGCCGTGGACCATCGTGATGGCAATATGTGGATTATTGTGATGGCAATATGCGATGTGATAAACCAAAGATTTGTATTTAATAAATTTCAATTATTTTTAAATATATTTAATACCTGAAATAACATTTCCAATGTGCATGTTTCCTGTTTTTCCTGGGTAAAGAAACATCACTCCCAACTTCTCAGTGACCAGTAAATCTTTCCTGCATATCACCTCAGACTGAGTGTGGTCATCACATGCAAAACTGAAATACTGCCACACAATCAACATGCTTAGTTCTCTCCCTGCTCGTTTTGCACGTCACCGGTGTGCACACATCTACATCAAGAGCCAGTTGTGCACTCGTGACTACCCTCTGCTCTCTGTGTTTCTGTACAGTTGGCGGCTTATTAAATTAAAAGAACATTAAATCATTGTAATATGCTTATGCAATAAATTTACTATTTTAAATTCATATTTCAAAAAATGTGATACCGTACAGCCCTACTAGCCGACATAAGCTGGTACGACTAACGCGGGTAACATCAACTAGTTAATGCTACGCACTAATGACAGATAATCACCACTGGCAGTCATCCTCAACTACTGCAGCTTACACGCTGCTCCCACCATGGCGCTGAAGTGTTATCGGCTGTACATGACTACACATAACCATCACTGGCAGTGATGGAGATTCAACATCAGATACCCAATCACCACAGACAATGCACAAATGTGCGACTCGTTATTTATTTGAAGAATCCTGCGATCAATGTGATATTTGGTTGCCTGTCAGATTGACTGTTTTATTTTTTTATTTTTAACCAGTCACATGTCCATATGAAACCCTCCCTGCAGGCCACAGCAGCACTCCCACAAACCTTGGCCTTCTCTTTGGTTAGCCTGGGCCATGACTTTCCGGGTTCTGCTTTCCGTAAACAGCACAGCACTGACCGATCTGTCCGTTTGTGTTTGGAGTCCTGTCAGAGACAATACAGAACAAACACTCAACTTTAACGCAAATATTTTCTGCATAGGAATTTATATAACTAGAGATACAGAAAAATACATATGCTCAGAGGAAAAAAAAAAAAAAAAAAACTTACATTTTGATCAATTGCTTCAAAAAGGTCAATTTCATTCTGATGTTTGGTGTTATCTGTTCCACCAAAACAACTGAAAAGAGAGAGATTCCCACTCACATTTCGAACAATAAAAGCACAAGTTCTGTACCAGCTGACAAACCATTAACATCCATCTTCAAAGCAGTAAATTACTTTTAGGAAAGAAGAAAACAAAAGGCAACCAAAAGTAAAGATTAAAATTCAACAGCTATGATTTCTGCCTTGGCTTCAGTTGGCACGCCGAAGTAGGACTACTTTGGAGGATGACTCATCGCAGGCCAAGTATATATGCAACGTGTGCCTTCAATTCCGCTTTAAACATGGGCTCAAATTACACAAAGGCGAATAGGCCTGTCACGATAATATTATCGACTTATCGTATGACATATGGACATGACCTCGATATTGCTCATTGTGTTTACATTCGTGTTTTATTTCCATAAGAATGAATATTATCAACATTTTAGCCAGTCCCGCTGCTACTGTCCTCTCGTCCGCTCTCTGTGTGGATGGTTCTGTGTTGAATCTACGCCGTAGCTGTTCAACTTCGCAAGCAAGCTGTCAACTTTATGGGTAATTAGCTTGCTAACGTGCTAACATTTAATCGTTGGCTGGCAGACTCCTCGCAAATCTCCTCAGGGGTATTTTTAGTTACAATAGTAGGGTTATCAGATTGTACAGTGTCTATTTCTCAATAACTTCTTAAAAATCGAAGCGAAAAAAGTAAAATTATGTTTATATACAAACACAGCCGCTAACTTTATTTTTTACGCAGACCAGGCACAGGTGTAAATGCTCAAAATAGCGAAGGCTCTGCGTAGATACGGTGCAGCTCCTCCACACACACAGAGCGGACAGCGACAGGTGAAGATAACGTGTTACTCGAGATTAACCGCTTTTTTGATTGGTGGTTTTTCCCCCCTATGTCTGCATAATTCCAGCCAGAAAGTCTGAAAGAATAAGTGCAAATGGACTTGGTTTCAAAGCCGCATTCCACAGCACCGGTGTGGAAACATTTGACGCCTAATGAGAGGAGAGCCCATTAACGTGATCTAGTCGGTATGTCGACTTTGTTTAAAAACAGTGACAATTCATTTTACTTATTGTTTTGGTTGTGTGAGTTTATGTTGTATTTCTTTAGGATATTTAATTTTTTTTGACATTCCAATTCCAATGTCTAAATATTCTTAAAATTAAAAGTTCATTGCTCTTTGAAAGGCTGTACTTGCCCTATGACGGTTTTATATTACCATTATATCAGTGGCATAAAATGGTCTTGAATAAAAATTGATAACCTAGTCCCAAAAGACATGCACTTTGTGTTGTAAGTCGCTCTGGCTAAGAGCGTCTGCCAAATTTCTGTAATGTAATGGTCTTAAAATGACAATAATATCATTTATCACAATTATTTCTGGGACAATATCGACCGACAAAAGTAGTTATCGTCGCAGGCCTTAAGGTGAAGGCACTCTACTTCCAACACTTTGCAGTATACTGCAGTGCAGATATGCGTCTGTACAGGATGGACAGCTCAATGTGAAACATTCTGAGCCCAAACCATGATTGAAATAATTTAATCTCAGTTCAGATCAAAGCATATTGACACCAGAATGGCCAGGGATGGCCATTCACATAATTATGATGGAAACAATTTTAATGCTTAACAAGACTGGTTCAATGAATCTGTCTCATCTTAACTCTAAACTTGGGATGTGCCATGCTCCTTCTTCAAGATGATTCCCACACTGAGTGACTGGACACACATTCTAAAAGCCATTCTGCTATACTGAACCAAAGTTCACCATGGAGCTGGCTTCATGACAACAGTCCAGCTTGCGTCCATCAACAGCCCAATTATTGAGATGAACCTGCACAAACAAACTGAAAAACTGGCCTCCGGCACATGGGCCACATCATTGAAAGTCTTTCATGCTTAGAGGGGAAAAAAGCACTAAACAGGTCAACCACCATGTATATGCTCCAGTGCTGCAGATGGTTACCCAGACTGACATCTTGAGAGATCATTGTTTCATATTGAGCTACATACAGAGATAATGGAGCATCACCTGCAAAATACCTAGTAGTGGATGGCCCAGTCAGCATTGTTATCTATCTACAGGGCTGGGCTAGAAAGGGACGACTACGAGGTGCACCGTTTTGCAAAGAAAGATTTGCAAATGATGCTGACTGCCTGTGCGGAGGCTACCACCAATGCTGCTGCAGCATCAACTCTAACAGAGCTGCAATGTATTATTCAGTGAAAAAAGAGCAAACAAAGGCACTAGAGGCTCTTCTTGAGGGAGAAGATGCTTCTGCTGTTGTCCTGATTCAGTAATGAAAAGTCATTTACCAGCTGGCCCTGCTGTCTGTAAAGAAAATAGTACAGACTGAGGACCTGCTGTGGATATTCATTCCACCACTGGTTGCTCTTATGGAAGACAAAATCAGAGAGGCTGCAAATCTGGGGGCTACTGCAGTGCAGCTCAGGGAACGAGATGAGACCAGCATCACTGGCGGACATTGCCAGCTTGTTTTGGTAGTCTGGAGTTTTGCCTGCTGAACAAAAAATGTTGGAACATGATGGCACCGATGGGTTATCAAGACAACCTTGTTCAAACGGGCAGAGCTCAACTAACAACATATTTTGCATGTAAACATACTAAGTAATCACCTGGGTTATAAATATGCCAAGCTTTAGCACAGAAATCACTAAGTGCATGTTTGTCCCTCCTGTGACAGACTAACTACGCAGAGAAAACAGGGTCTCAAGGCAGTCAGACACGCAAGGTCATAGTTTTAAATATCAACAACAGTAGCTGGGACATATACTCAACTTACCTGAAATCAAACTTGGACTTTTCAAAATTTACAAGAACATCTTTGCTATCTTCTACACAAAACTCAATGAAGACATAGTCCCGTCTGTCATACCACTTTGCAGTTGCAGGCTGCCTGGAAAGAGCAGAAACAACTGAGACTTAAGGAGGACAATGAATCGCCCGTAAGTACAGCACACTCCGTTCATAAGTATCATTAACACCAGTTATGAGGTTAGAAAATTACGAGTTCGACCACTGCAAAGAATGGAAAATTCAAGCAAGCGATAAACTTAACAGAGATACTTGGGGTCCACTGCATCAAACAGTGCGAAATTTTTAGGTGTATATGCGCATGTACATACATATGGAGACGTTGTGCAAGCCACTTATGTCAAACCTAGGGACTCACCATCTGCATTTTATCCGCTTGGCCAGACACTAACGTGAACAGTGCTAAGAAATGAACAGGTGTGATGTTTATATTTTTGTAACTGGAGGTATATTTGACACTTTCAAAAAATCCAATGACCATAGTAAATTAGTTCAACAATCGAGTTTCAACTTTTAAATCTGCGCGAAAGGATTGTATAATGCTGGACTAAGAAATTAGTAAAACAGCTGAACATTTTTGAGGCGTTGGCCACCTGCAATTGGCATTAGCTCTATGTATGGCTGCACAACATTCTAGCAATGCAGCTACTTAGCTAGCAGTCTGTAGACTCAACATTCCGGAGGAACAGTCCGGTCACGGTCACCTCGTCTCATCGATTCTCGATTCTGTTTAAGCGGCATCTGCCAACAAGTTGGGCTAACTACACGTGATATGTGGTAAAGAGTTTAACACACAATGCTCAACTTACCTGTAAATGTATGTCCGGTAAAACAACTAACATGTACTTTCTACTTAATAAGTCGAATCCTCACCTCATATGACATTTACAGTCACTTATCTTGCATATATGACCAGTGGATTGCTAATGTTAGCTACCATAGCGTGTGTTTTTACAAGCGAAAGCCAGCGTGACACGGCTAGGTTACGAGCTAACGTGAGACAGTGAAAGGTAGCTGGCCAATTAACTAGCATACGGACTTCGTCAGCTATAACACTACATGCAAATCAAATAAACCCACACTGTTAGCCATTTTAGTCACAGTAAGGTTGATTAGCAATTTAGCAAACCCGTTCATTTGCCAATGATGAATGCCAGCATTAAAGTTGCAAATGAAGTCCAACGTTTGAAAGCAATATTTCATTACATGCACCTAGCTAGCTTAGCAATACCGCGGCCCCCATAAACCTTGCTCAACTGGCTTAATCTTCCTAGCTGGAATGAAAATTTTCAGTCTTTGTTTCAGGCAGACAAAACAGCTAACGTAAACTATCTTTTAGTATGCAGAAAAGGCTAACATCTTCCTGTAGGCTTCACTATCTGAGGCCTGACGCTATTTTGCTGTCTGGGCTGTAAACTAGCTAAAGCTAGCTAACCCTCCATATAATCAGTGTGAACTTCAAACATCCTCGATTCTTCCACAGCGGTAACGTTAGCGACACTTGTATAAATGTACATATCTCCCAGGCTTAGGCAGGAAAAAGTCACCTCATTCAATCATTTACCAGACAAAACTTACATTTCTGTGTTTATTTTGGACTTTCGCTCTGATGACAACGATATCACTAACGTTCGCCCTCCAGTTGAGCTTTTTATTTCAATGAACAGAGTAGTGGGTGGGAACTTGAGACTTGCGCGCCGCGGGCTCACCCTGCTCATGCGCAGTGACGTTCCCCCAAATGCCCACTTCCTCGCGGCTGCAAATTTTTTTTTTTTCATAATTATAATGTGCATGGCAAAAGTGTAAAATAATAACCCCCGAAACCCCACACAACAGGAGATACTATTACATTTATCAGAATCAGCGTGTGTCCTCTTTTGTACAGTTGGCTGGAGAACAGTACGGACTGTTGAACGTGCATGACTGGAATAATTAAGTTTACAAATTGCATGAACATGGAATTAAGGTCGAAGTCAAAAACCTAAATACCTAAGCTGAATACAAGCAGCAGTCAGCTTGGACACAGACAGTGTTTTGTTACAACGGAGACAGTTGTTTTTCACCTTTATGACCTGGCGAAAGCAGAATAAGAAACTCCCTCTTTTGGGATGGAAGAAATATTTCTAAACAATCATGAAAATTAAACCGAATTAAGAGAAACTGCGTTAATGTGTTGAATAGCTAGAAGAAGCATATGTCAGATGCATCAGACCATGTCAGACAGCCACATATCATGAGGACAGGGAAGAGTAAGCACATGATTTTTTTTGGTGTATAATCATTTGTCCGTTAAAGAAGCAATGTGTCCTTGATTTGTTATGTGTGAAGCCTTGAAATGACATTATTCTCGAGCTCACCTGAGACTAGCTCAAAACTAGTTTTATGTGATAACATCATTTAGAAAATCATCACTGTATGTAGACTCAGAAGAAATTATGTGACAAGTAACATCATTTAGAAAATCATGATTATGTATACTCAGAAGACATACATAAGCTTCAGGCCTAATATTTAATATATAATGTAACTACTTTAAAAGTTGTGTTTTTGTGACACTTATGACTTGACTGCCTTAGACAGTGACCACTATTGTCAAATGCAATGATGAACAATAATACCTGATGATTTATGCAGATGTCTACAGATATAACAACAGTGTCGCCATGAGATCTACAGTGGACCGAATATTTGAAATATGTGCTTACTTATGTATCGATGATACACTATCCAACACCTTCAATGTTTGGGAAAGGAGCACAGCTTTGATTTATTGATGTCTTACACACTGAAAACATAAATCTCTCAATGCCAAATAAATTTGGATTAAACAGAAATAGATAAGCAGAACTTTTAAGAGACAACAGTCATCAGAGCAGCCCTCTGGTCTATATTGTACTTCAGACCATAGTCAAGTTTCTGAAGCAGACGGTATCCTGAAATACCAGTAAAAAGTAGCCTGTGGTGCAACCATGACACATACACTAATTAGTGAGTCAGTCCCACACAGCTGGCCCTACAGGATGGATAGGGTTTGACTTACCCTAACCCTACAAAGCGGCTTCCGAAGACTGTAGAAGGGTCCTGTACCAAGTGAAGTCCCACAGGAAGCAATGTTAGGTCCTTTGCTCTTTTGTATATAAACTTATTGGTTATGGAGGCCAGCAGCACAAAAGGTAACTCTGCAGATGATACAAAACCATCCAAACCACAAATTCAAGAAGTCAAATGGGCTTGTGTGTTCAGACGTGGTACTGGCCTGTGATTATTCCCTGAGATTGCTTTGTGCTTTAAGTGCTGTTGTGTCATGTAATGTTCACTGCACTT
This sequence comes from Albula goreensis, assembly GCA_022829145.1. Classification (NCBI taxonomy): domain Eukaryota; kingdom Metazoa; phylum Chordata; class Actinopteri; order Albuliformes; family Albulidae; genus Albula; species Albula goreensis. The sequence continues at coordinate 33,414 of CM040754.1, forward strand.
ATCTGTACTCGCTTAACTGTAATTCGTTTTTAACCTAGATTGTTGTTCATTAAATTTTCTCCTTTACCTGATTAGTCTATAGGGGGGTCCGGATCTATTCTCTCACCTTTGGCACTTGGGGCTTTACCCCTCTTTAGGGTTATCTTTGCACTTTTATGTGCCATTCATATTACTTTGCCTTGTAAATTGCTCTAGATAAGAGCATCTAACAAATGCCTGTAATGTAATGAAATGAATCTGACACATTGGCCCATTCAGACAGAAGCTGCATAGCAGAACGACTTCACACTGTTTTCATGCTAGATGATTCAAAAATGCCACTCAACGTTCTAGAACATAAAAAAGCCAAACCAAAACATTTGTACAATTTTGTCAATACACAGCTTTATTAATGTCTTGGGTATAAATTGTCCAATTGGCAGTGTTTAGCCAACAGGAAAAGTGAAAATCTGTTGGTGTTTGAAAGTAGCTGTTGTAAAAGTTGGAATGCAATTGCTCAGAACTGTTTTCAAGCCCACCATTATAGTGTTGGCAACTCACAGCCTGAACCACAACCAGCTCAATGGTCTTCATCTCCAGGCTTGCCTCATCTACCTGCAAAGCCCAATCACATATTAGCAGCCAATCAGAGAACCTAACCAAGGGCTAATCAGGAAATCTGGCCCTGTAAGACCCCTGCTTCTCTTGCAGGGTATGGGGAGGACATGTTACTGTACCATTACTCACCACTACTGCAGGGTATGGGGAGGACATGCTACTGTACCATTACTCACCACTACTGCAGGGTATGGGGAGGACATGCTACTGTACCATTACTCACCACTAATGCAGGGTATGGGCAGGGTAGGAGGACATGCTACTGTACCATTACTCACCACTAATGCAGGGTATGGGGAGGACATGCTACTGTACCATTACTCACCACTACTGCAGGGTATGGGGAGGACATGCTACTGCTACTACCATTACTCACCACTACTGCAGGGTATGGGGAGGACATGCTACTGTACCATTACTCACCACTACTGCAGGGTATGGGGAGGACATGCTACTGTACCATTACTCACCACTACTGCAGGGTATGGGGAGGACATGCTACTGTACCATTACTCACCACTACTGCAGGGTATGGGGAGGACATGCTACTGTACCATTACTCACCACTACTGCAGGGTATGGGGAGGACATGCTACTGTACCATTACTCACCACTACTGCAGGGTATGGGGAGGACATGCTACTGTACCATTACTCACCACTACTGCAGGGTATGGGGAGGACATGCTACTGTACCATTAATCACACACCATATCTGCCCGTCCAGCTCAAAGAGTGCATGTGATTTGTCATGCTATAGGACAGATATTCACTGATCCAGAATCAAGGTTTTGGTGCTAAACACAAAGCTAGTCTTCATCTTTCATTTGGTTTGGTCGTCAGTTTGTGCTGTTGACTTAACATTTACTTTACTGTAGCATATTCATGTCACAGTAAATGTAGTGGTTATCAGGTGAGTCATTGCTGTAGCATATATATTAGCTCATAAGTCCTACAGTGTGCAGTGTGGCAATACACAGGATGTTATTGGATTGGTTACCCTGGTGACTTCGCCCACCCGCTGCAGCCCGATCTTAGACCTTACGTGGAAGAAAGAAGCCATGACTCCCAGCCTGACCATACACCATGCTTACACTTCCAGCACCTACCACCCTCCAATTTTTGTGCTGGGATGCACCCCCATTCCGGAGGTGACCGGGGACCCAGCCAAACAGGTATTCCTTTTCCTTCATGACTAGTTGTTAAGATTCCACGCCCCTTTTTCGAAGGATCAAATCTGTGAGAGAAGTGGTCAGATTGAGCTGAAATTTGGGAGGGGTCTTATTGGGTACATTTGAGGTATTCACTAACATTTCAAGACAGCTATATACACCTGGTTGTTCTGGCATGGAATGACCCCATAAGACAGCTATATACACCTGGTTGTTCTGGCATGGAATGACCCCATAAGAAAAACAACAAAGAAGGTGAACATCCACTATGAACAGATGAGGCCACAATGAAGACAAATCTAAGTTAAATATATTTTAATTCTTCATCCATAGATAAAAGTATATGGACCAGTGTTAACAGATGACAAACCAGCATCCAGATTTAGCTGCTCTTTCTCACCAACATTCACCAAGTGGATCCTGACAACCCAGAATAAGATAACGATAACCTGTTAATATTACTTTTTTGTGTTAAGGTGGAAGTCACTATTCACAGGTAAGAGCTAGAAGTTTGCACAGTAGTACAGTACAAACAGCAAGAGGAAGCTGTCAGCTTATGTCAATGAACAGACTTAAAATTCTGCCTAAGAAATTTGGTGCTAGTTTTATTACATTTTAAAGAGTAAAAATCCAGACAGAAAACATGACATTTAGCTTTGGTTTGATGGTTAATGTAACGTTTTAGCACCACCATAAACTTAGACACAACATGCTCTTGTTTAATCCCACAGAGAGCTTCAACCTGGGCCCAGTCACACAGGGAAATCCCCTTCAACTCCATGGCACCATCAGAAGTCTTTCTGCAGGTCTGCAAACATAGACACAATGAGCATGGCAAACAGAGAGACACTGAGCATGCAGACTGAGACACACTGAACATGGCAAACAGAGAGACACTGAGCATGCAGACTGAGACACACTGAACATGGCAGACAGAGACACAATGAGCATGGCAAACATAGACACAATGAACATGGCAAACAGAGACACACCGAGCATGGCAAACAGAGACACACCGAGCATGGCAAACAGAGACACACCGAGCATGGCAAACAGAGACACACCGAGCATGGCAAACAGAGACACACTAAGAATTACAGAGACACACTGAGCATGGCAGTGACACCATGACACCCCAAAACTGCAGCTACAGCAACCCCAACACCATGACACCCCGCTTGGAACACCAGACTCACCACTCTTCTGCAGTAGCTCCCCCCTTCTGGAACGTTCCAACCCATCCAGGAAATTGTCGAACACTTTTATGTACTTTGCCAGGCTTGTTCTTTTGTAGTCTATGGGAGGGAAAGGATTAAACTGCTATTTTCCAAACCTTAAAGCCACAAATGTGCAAAACAAATTTGATGCAAATTTGGTGTGTTAATTGTTTACTGCTTAGATCAGGAGTCCCCAGGGTCTGCTGGGGCCCCCAGCCCTGGTGCTGGAGAGACACAGGGTCTGCTGGGGCCCCCAGCCCTGGTGCTGGAGAGACACAGGGTCTGCTGGGGTGCCCAGCCCTGGTGCTGGAGAGACACAGGGTCTGGGGCTGGGGTCCCAGCCCTGGTGCTGGAGACACAGGGTCTGCTGGGGCCCAGCCCTGCCCAGCCCTGGTGCTGGAGAGACACAGGGTCTGCTGGGGCGCCCAGCCCTGGTGATGGAGAGACACAGGGTCTGCTGGGGTGCCCAGCCCTGGTGCTGGAGAGACACAGGGTCTGCTGGGGTGCCCAGCCCTGGTGCTGGAGAGACACAGGGTCTGCTGGGGTCCCCAGCCCTGGTGATGGAAGGTCCTGACCACACAGTTAACTCACCTCACCTGGTGTCTTGGATTTAGCTGCTAGCGTAACTTGCAGATTTGATGTCACTGCAGGATCAGTACTGACAACCCAAAAACCCATGCGCTCACCCCGAATTCGCCGCCTCTCGCCTGCTGCCTTCTCATTCTCTTTGGCTTCCTCATCGTCTTCCTCACGTTTGGAGTGATCCAACTCTTCACAGATCAAGCTGTAGAGAGAAATGACACACTTGTACTCCTAACCGATCACACTACTTAGAAAAACCACACCTGTACTGCTCAAGGTTGGATATAAATCAATCATATAAAATACCGGGAATAACCGTGTAGCACTTATAAACCATGGCCATGGCAGCCCCAAACATGGCACCTCGCTGAGAGAACTGCAAGTTTGGTTTAAGTTGTGATGTTTGTAGTTGCTTGTCGCTGTCACATGCTGCTATGTGTCAATTATTGCTGTTGCATATCTTTTTTGCCTTTTGTGTGTCACGATGTGTCAAGTGTAATGTTTCTGTATATATCTTCCCTACATGTTCTTGGTATGGTGTGGAAAAGAAATTCCCTCCTGGGGGACAATAAACTCCAACTTACACCATAACACCTAAATAATGCTGTGATGAGTATCATAACACTATCAGAGGCTAGTAAAGGCATTGTAGATCAGCTCATGAAAACTGTCCACTTGGTAACTGGTAGGGAGAGGGAGGAGGGAGAAAATACCAATCAGCGTCCTCAGGTTCACATGCTCACCTTACTGTAGGGACTTCAAAGGGATCAAATTTATCCAGTTCTCTCAGGTCAATGGGTACTGAGATTCGCCCTGTTTACAAAGACAGCACATTAATAGACACATGCAAGCAACCACACAAACCCCCCCCCACAAAAGTGAGGTTAGCAAGTTACGTTTGCGATGATGGAGCAAACAGTTGAAAATTTGGAGTGGACATATTTATTTACTGACCAGTTTTGGGGTGCACGCTGAAGGGGCTCTTCAGAAGGTGGTTGACTCCTTTGCTGACATTCACATCCAGGCGTGGGTAGCAGTACTGCAGCATGATCTCCTTCTCTGCATGAACGCCCTTCTTAGAGGTGCTCTGATACAGAATGAGGAGCGTCAAAAAACTGATCTCTCATCCTAAGGATATCAAGCTTCTCAGGAAGAAAAATCACTATTTTTCACAGTGTAACAGATTAATGGGAGGTACAAAACTTTTTGCTTCGTGTCTCACCCGTCTCTGGTTGACCAGGGTCTTCAGCCTCTCCCAGCGTTTCACAGGGTTCTTCTCAGTCTGGAAGTAGGACAAAAGGTCCTTCCTCACCTGTGCCACTGAGTTAAGGCCCATCGAACTGCCCCATTCCCCTTCAAAGATGAATCTACAGCATTCAAGACCTCTAACTCCCCTTTAAACAGGTGAGGGGCAAGGTGTTAGGGTTAGGGTCAGTAAGTATTGGGTGGGACAGAAATTTGATTGTGGAGTAGGCAGTTCTGCAAGAGAAGTGTGATTGGTTGGTCACTGCACAGAAGAGGTGTGACTGAACAGTTGTACAGGAGGAATACGACTAGATGGATTTAAATAGGGAGTGTGATTGGTTGCTGTATGAAAGGAGGACTGTAACTGGTTGATTGTACGGATGGAAGGCTGTGATTGGCTGGTTGCTGTGCATAAGGATATCATCTGGTACAAGTGCCAGAACTTTGTCTGCTGACTCACGGCTGCCCAGGATGTCCTGCCCCAACACAGCATACTGAGTGAAGTAGTGCTCTACCACTGCCAGAGACTCCCTGCAACCAGATACACACACACACACTGAGATATACACACACACACAGATACACAAACTGAGATATACACACACACACACTGAGACAGAAAGACACACACACAGGGATACACACACAAAAATACATACAAATACACAGATACACAAACACATGCAGAAGAGGTGCTCCATCACAGGCAGAGACTCTGTAACCAAATACATACAGATGAACATGTGCATAAGAGCTAGCCTAACCCTAGAGCCTAACCTTTACCCATACCTAGAACCTAACGCTAACCCTTACAGCCTAACCCTACAGCCTAACCTTTACCCATACCTAGAACCTAACGCTAACCCTTACAGCCTAACCCTACAGCCTAACCCTACAGCCTAACCTTTACCCATACTTAGAGCCTAACACTAACCCTTACAGCCTAACCTTTACCCATACTTAGAGCCTAACGCTAACCCTTACAGCCTAACCCTACAGCCTAACCTTTACCCATACTTAGAGCCTAACACTAACCCTTACAGCCTAACCCTACAGCCTAACCTTTACCCATACTGAGAGCCTAATGCTAACCCTTACAGCCTAACCTTTACCCATACTTAGAGCCTAACACTAACCCTTACAGCCTAACCCTAAAGCCTTACGTTTTCCCATACTTAGAGCCTAATGCTAACCCTTACAGCCTAACCTTTACCCATACTTAGAGCCTAACGCTAACCCTTACAGCCTAACCCTACAGCCTAACCTTTACCCATACTTAGAGCCTAACACTAACCCTTACATCCTAACCCTACAGCCTAACCTTTACCCATACTTAGAGCCGAACGCTAACCCTACAGCCTAACCTATACCCATACTTAGAGCCTAACACTAACCCTTACAGCCTAACCCTAAAGCCTTACGTTTTCCCATACTTAGAGCCTAACACTAACCCTTACAGCCTAACCTTTACCCATACTTAGAGCCTAACGCTAACCCTTACAGCCCAACCCTACAGCCTAACCTTTACCCATACTTAGAGCCTAACACTAACCCTTACTTATAGCCAAACCCTTACTTGATAAAGGGGTGGAGTGGGTCAGATAGCTGCACTTTCTTCACTGTTTCTTCCCCGCCCTGGAGCAAAATACAAAGTGACATTCTCAATACAGAACATCATACCATCACAGCAGGAAATACAATTATAGGAAATAAAAACAGAATTTAAAATGCTTGGAGGGCTAAGTGTCTAATAATATTTGGGGAGTTACTGTTTGATTGTGTCTGGTGATGTGCGAGTGTTTCTGGGGTCTCACCTTGACCAGGCTCAGGTACTCACACACGGCAGAGCGTGCTGCAACAGGGAGCCGGCGGGCAGAGTCATCACAAACCCAGCAGTGCACTCCTCTCCTTCCCGAGTACACCCATAAACAATGCCGAAAGCCAAAGTCCACTACACCCCAAAAACAAAAACACATCAGTTTCTGCACCCAAAAACTGTAGTAAGGTTACAAAATAAAAAAAAAAAAAAAAAAAAAAAAAAACAAAACCTTCTGCATTCACAGGGCTCAACGCTAACTTTTAAAAGTGGTTGCCATGCTGGACAACCAGGCACTAGCTTTTGGCTGCTGAAATTGACAATATGGTTGCCATGTTATATCCCATGTTTTAATAGTGAAGCATTAACACAAAACATTATTTAAGAAAAAGATTCTGTCCGTCTGCCTTTTAAGTGTTACTTTGCAGCAACTGCATCTGTAAGGGTTTTAAGATTGCAGAACTGCAATCCTTGGTTTGAACAACCAGCAGCGCAGCAGCTTCACATGATGTCAACTTAACATATCAGAACTATACCACTCAAGAACCACCAGTGCAGAGTTCCTCACAGCTCCACCAAGAATAATTCCAGCATTAATCTTGCAGCATTTACCGTGTGTGTAGCAGTGTCCATTGGCCCTTGTAAGGGTGCATCTGCTCGGATGCCCGTATCCTCATTATATTTTTCTTTTTTTTTTTCCTGCCCTCCTGTGGGGTTTCAAATTACAATGTCTATCAGCCCTACGGTTCTATAAGAAGTGTTTCCTTGCAGAAGTGAACTTGTTTTATCGCTAATGGAGAGATATGTTGTACAAAACAACCTCCCATCACTCTCAAAGATGACTGGATATTTCACCTCCCATGCTTTGCCAAAGTTTCATCTTTTCTTTTGTTCAAGTTCAGCAGTGTCAATGTCAGTAAATCCTCTGTCATTGTGTGGATAATTCTGGGATGTTGATGGGTTATCGTATAACTTTTCAATTCCACAATCAAACAATTTTGTTTGGCCATTGATACAGCGTTGGCCTATGTGGTTTTAGGGTTTTATTTACCACCCATGTAAACATTTACTGAAAAAAGTGGTTGCCAAGGGTACTAACCAGCTCCCACGAAATGGTTGCCAATTGCCCAAATGTACCAAAATTCATCACTTGCATATGGGCGGCTAATCAGTGCTGATATACACATAACAGCACTGTCAGAGAAGCAGGCCTTCAGACCAGTCAACCTGCAGCATGTCGTATTGAAGCGGTTTAAAGATGGCTGTCCTCACCACGTAATGCTCTGTCCAGGATTCTGATTGCGATGGTCATCAGTGTCCAGCACTTGGAGCAGATATCTGCAGCACTGAGAGGAAACACAGAAACAGTGCATGAGTATCTGGGTGGCTGAAATCTAGCTGCTGAAATCTGCTTGACAGGAATCACAGGCAGAATAAAATATTAAGAGGAACCTGCAGCAGCTTCTGACATCATCATAATCAGTCATGTCAATGTCAAAAACCAGCTCTTTCTCCAGCGCCTGGAATGTGCCAGACTTCACGGTGCTGTGCTGGTTTGGCTGTTTGGGGACACAGAGTGCAAAACATAGCCACATGTTTCAGTATAGTTCACCATTCCAGTTCACAAAAATGTAAATAACGGTAATAATTTCATGATAATAAAAACTGATTCATGGTATATGTTAAATTTAGATCTACACAGTACGTTGAGTCTGTCCGATAAGCTAAACAGACGTTAACACATACTTAACGAAGTCAATAGCAGATAAACACAGACTAACCCTGTGGCTGTACACCGCACCGATGTCGATCTTGTAGGGGTTCAGCTTGTGCATCTCTTTCTCCAGCTCGCTCTGGTTACTGAAGGACTGGTAGCGCACGTAAATGTCATCTCTCAGGGTGAAAGAGAACTCACGATTCTGGAAGTAGTTCTTCGTCACTATAGGGTCAAATGTTATAAACAATGGTTTAAACCCAGAACCAAGGTAGATACCGCTAACCAAGAGCAATAGTCAGTAGTCAAAGCAGAGCATGCTAACTTTCATTAGCTAGCCATACAGATTTGTGCGTCTCTACTGTATGTAAATTGGCTGGTAACACACGGATATAAGGTACTGACTACGTCAGTGCGCTACTTCAGTTATAATAACATTAAGTTACTGTAAGCTACCTTGCACCTACTCTGAATGTTTGTGTTACTTAACGCTCGCGAAGTTAACGTTATTGACGTTAGCTCTAGAACAGATAGCTTTACAGCTAGAATTGCGGGTAAAATGCCTACTTATATACAGATTATAAGAAAGACAGCTCCTAAATTTAACCCTACTCACCTCCTCCGTAGTTCAACCACCGATAATATTGTGAGAAGGGGAAAAGTCGTCTGTAGTATAAAGGCAGAAGGTCCGGCAAACTCGCTGGGTCGTAGTTACACGTAGTCATTTCTTACGCAAATCGCTCAACAAGTTGCTAAGAAAAAAGACGTGTGTAGCAAAACAGCACAGAATGCGTGGAAGATATATTCCTGGACGAACTGAAACAATTAGCTGCTCATTTTCCCGGGTTTTTGCAGACTCCAAAATACTCCGGACTGCACAATGACGGATGCGTTTGGAAAAGCGCGCGGAGAGGTCTGATACAATGCAGGAAACAACTTCTAGGGGTTGCTGGGAAAAGTAGTCCAAATATTTGATAAGCTATGTAGTAAACTTTCAATATACGAATAAAATGGATAGCTCCTGTGTTCTCTCTACCGAAAAGCGTTGGATGTTCTAACAAAGTGGCAATCGTATACGTCTATGACTATACGTAGTACTGCTGTTGCTAATGCTAACCTTCACTCCTGGAGAGTCCGTGATGCCAACGCTAACGCTACTGCCAGTCCTCTCCGAGGGTGAAGCTGAGGTTCTGACTGTGCACATTATGGGAAGAAAAAGGGTGTAGATGGATACATTGCCTTTGCTATGCAAAGGTTTTAGTTGCTGGAGACACTTGATAGCCCACATTGCACAGGCCATGAAATTATTAAAAATCCATTCCATTCTGCAGCAAAAGACATTATGCTTACAATCTATGTCACCTTGCACATACTTTATTGTTTGTAGAGAAAATTGTGCTCAACCAGCACTGCAGCTGACAGACCACACAGCACAAAGAGGCAAGTAAGAGAGGACTAGGATACAGATATATACTGCTAATTCATACTAATATATACTGTCTGGACTCATGTGACTCCCCAACATGTCAAATTTGACGGTAACCATACTGTGTTTCAGGTGTATGGGGTTGGTAGCTGTGTGTCCTGTCACCCCTAATGGGTCTCTCACACTTCAGGCCAGTGAATAACTAAACACTCAGTGAGCATTTGGCAGCTCAGAGTAACAGATAAAGCAATCAGTCTCCAGTCAGATCACAGAAAAAAGTTCCTTCAATCATGGATGGAGGGAGGGAGGGCTGGAGTGTCCAAACGTAGATTAAGTCAAAGTAATTGCAGAGTTATAGTCAATTCATGAGTTAATTCATTAATTCTGATTCTTCGACTGAGTTGAAATTGGAATTTGAAAAAACCTACAGGACACAAAACTGGCACTGAATTGGAATTTCAGGAAAGAGAATTTAATTCCATTAAATTCAGTGAAATTCCACATTGGATTTTTGTCTTTTCTACTATTAAGTTCAACCAATTTTATTTACTTTTTTCTCAAGCCGAAGTACAACCAAACTAGCTGATTTCCTGCATCAGCCATGCCTGCCTGCAGGGATGGTCAGCTTGTGCCCTCATCCCTTGTCAAGGCTGAGCTGAGTGTGCCCAGTGCAACCCTCTGGCCATGGCTGGCAATGGTACAATCAAAACTGCAATTCCTAAAAATAGACCCTGAGTTCAGGCTTAGAATGAATGAGATGCTGCCTCTCTCTGTCTCTCTGACCCTCCGCACTCCTTTGTTGAAAAGATGTATTATGAAACTGAACTATTGCCCTTAATCTTAGTGTGAGTGTGACAGAGCAGGGACGCTCCGCACAAACTTCCACCTCGCTATGAGGAAGCGGGGAAGTGCTTGGGGGAATTGGACCTTGCGCATTGTAGGGACAGTTAATAAATTCATGGACTAATTTTAACATAAAGAGTGTATTTGTTGGCTGTGCCAATATTCTTGCTTGTTGTCATGCCTGTAAAGCAAAGAGAATGTTAAAATGAGGTGACGTTGCAACATATGTTTGTTTGGTGACATGCTATGCAAATCCAGAAACAAAATATGTTATCGGGTGAACACGGTAAAACGTGTTTTGTATGTAGTGTTGTTAACATATCGAATATTATGCATGTTAAGCAATGTCAGTACATTTTAATTGAATGTGTCTATTCACTGGTGGAAAGAGCTGCATGCAGGATGTGGCATGCCAAAAGAGTTGCACCCACTAATTGGAGGGTTTTATAGATTTATGGAAAATGTAGTTTTCCATTGTGGAATGATGGGGGGAAGTTTATTCTGCAGTTTGTTATACTATGGCATCCCAACCTATGGTTATGGTTGCAAGATATTGGGCCTCATTTATCAAATGTGAGCCAAACATTTTAACGTAAATCGTTTGCAAACGCATTTACGCAAAAAATGTTGTTATCAGGGTAAAAATTGGGATTGACCATTTTGCAATAATCTCTGTCTCCATTTCATCCTGCCAAGTCAAGGATTAGCTCACCCTGATGGTGCCCAATAAAAACAAAGGTCAGGGCTAACTGTGTGCTACAGTTTGTGTGGTGGGAGGTCTACATACTCAAGCCTCATGCCTGCCATCTTGTGGCTACAGTACTGCAGATTCCAGCATGCAAAGTATTTTTCCTGATTTACTACCTTTTATATTACATTACACAGTCATTTAGCTGATGCTTTTATGCAATTGATTAGATGTGGGGTGAAGGGCCTTGCTCAAGGGCCCAACAGCAATGGTATTCTTGCTGCAGCTAGAGTAGGACTTGAACCACCAACCTCAGGGATCCCAGTCATTTACTTTAGCCACTAGACTATAGGCTGCCCCACCTTAAAACCCAAACTGAGTGGAAGGCACCAGGCAATTAAGTTAAACAGGGAGTATTGTTTAAGTCCACAACATTGGCAAAACTTTGATTAATGGTTAAAACCTTTCAGATATGTGAAAGGTTTTATCTGAGTAATTTGTATGTGGTTAGCAGTACTCGTAGATGCTGATTACATTACATAACTGATGGTGAAATTCACATTAAAATGATTGTATATTCTGTTTGCATGGACTCAGTCAGGTCTGAAAATGATGTGCCACATAAAAAGAAATTCAAGAATAAAAACAGAAATAACAACACAGTATATCCATATCTCAAAAATGTCTTTATCAATTAGTCGGTTTAAAGATTAAAAATAAAGATTTATTTCATTTTTAATGTCATTTTTATTTTATCTTATTTACTTAGAGCAAAATATTGCATGGCTGATTGATGCTGTATACGCCACTAATACATGTTTAACCGCATCCAAAAATCAAGTAATACAAACTCGACGGAACACATATTGTTGAACAGACGGGTTGTGTCAAACACGAGCCTGATGGCGAGCCGGACAACGAAAAACGAAACACTAGGCATTCTGGGAAATACTGTTCGTATAACCTAGAGCAGCATTTAAAACGTCCCTGAAATGACTACAATTTCCAGGCTAACTATCTGGGGTGGGTCATTTATTTGAACCCTTGATTCGCAACATGGCCGCCTGGTAGGAACGCTGAGAGATCGTATATAAAGTTAAATTAGCCAAATACTGTTGTTTTGTGTAATCAGGGTGAGTTGGATTGTGCATACCCGCTTCATACACAATTTAATTACATTATTGGATGATTTTATTGAGCTCTCGTTTCGCATATCTATAGATAACATTACCTATACGTTGGACTCAAAACATTTAAAGACTTGAATCCAACGCAAGAAAGTAGCAGCCTAGTAGCTATCATTAGGTATCATCTAGGTATTCAATCGCAGCACTATGTGAAATAAATATATGATATTGACTGTGAATGTAAAACCTTTGTTATGTTTTTGCGTGTATTCCTCATAGTGAAGGAGGAGCGAGTCTTTCGTACAGGCTAGCTTGCTAACTCATGTTAGCCAGCTAGTCAGTCAGCAAGCGCAGATTTGAACCGAAATCAAGACAACAGAATCTCAGGAGGTGTGTATTCGCCAGCTAAATGGCAAATTTACGTTAAACTGTGTATTGACATAAAGCGTGAATACGAGTTTAGCCTTGAAAACTGAGCGAATTCTAAACCTAATCCTTTGAGCATTATTGCATTAAAAAACATCAACCCACTTTGTACATTGTCATCGACTAACGGAAAATAGTACTCAGAAAGAGACTGAGTTCATCGATGCTCTTTTGGCAGAAACTGGTTTAGGTATGATGTTGTAGAATCAGGGCGTTTTCTTGATCATTTTCTAACTGTCTGTGTCTTACGTCTGCTTGGCAGATGGGTGGCGAGTCTTCAGAAAAGAAGGAAGCCGAGTCATCGGCTGTGAAGGAGCGCGAGAGGAAACGCAGCCGCTCCAGGTCCCGAGAGCGCAGAGCCTCCCCTTCCAAAGAGCGCAAACGCCACCGCTCACGGGAGCGGCGGAGATCCCGCAGCCGCTCCAAATCCGGAGAAAGGTGTGAAATATTGATAAATGCAGGTATATTATAGATATTTAAACAACGTGGGACAGATATTTAATGTAAACAGATGTTCAATATTGGACAAGTACGTAATATTAGAAGGTGTCAGTTAGAGAGTAACAGAGAAATCTTGGGTATGGCTCTGCCGTTTCAGGGTTGGGTTGCCATTAGTTTTGGGTGGTGCTGCTCACGGTGCTGTGCTATATTGCAGAGAGCGGCGGCAGAAGGATAAGGAAAGGGATAAGGAGCGAGAGCGTCCCCGCAAGGACAGAGACAGGGAAAAGGACAGTCACCGCCGCAAGGACAAAGAACGTGCCAGGAAGTCCAGGTACATCAACAGACGTTCACACAAACACACTCTCTCAGACATACACACGGATGTACAAACACTCCTCGATCCAGACTGACTCAAACCTGCCTGACCCATGACTCCTGACAGACTCAAACCTGCTTGACCCATGAGTCCTGACTGACTCAAACCTGCCTGAACCCTGAGTCCTGACTGACTCAAACCTGCCTGACCCCTGAGTCCTGACTGACTCAAACCTTCCTGACCCCTGAGTCCTGACTGACTCAAACCTGCCTGACCCCTGAGTCCTGACTGACTCAAACCTGCCTGACCCCTGAGTCCTGACTGACTCAAACCTGCCTGACCCCTGAGTCCTGACTGACTCAAACCTGCCTGACCCCTGAGTCCTGACTGACTCAAACCTGCCTGACCCCTGAGTCCTGACTGACTCAAACCTGCCTGACCCCTGAGTCCTGACTGACTCAAACCTGCCTGACCCATGAGTCCTGACTGACTCAAACCAGCCTGAACCATGAGTCCTGACTGACTCAAACCTGCCTGACCCCTGAGTCCTGACTGACTCAAACCAGCCTGAACCCTGAGTCCTGACTGACTCAAACCTGCCTGACCCATGAGTCCTGACTGACTCAAACCTGCCTGACCCCTGAGTCCTGACTGACTCAAACCTGCCTGACCCATGAGTCCTTACTGACTCAAACCTGCCTGACCCCTGAGTCCTGACTGACTCAAACCTGCCTGACCCCTGAGTCCTGACTGACTCAAACCTGCCTGACCCCTGAGTCCTGACTGACTCAAACCTGCCTGACCCCTGAGTCCTGACTGACTCAAACCTGCCTGACCCCTGAGTCCTGACTGACTCAAACCTCAGAGGTGTCCCATGGGAAAGTTCTGGCTCATGTAACCAGCTTTGGTCTGTAAATTTATGGGTAAACTTCTCTGTAGCCTGTGATTGGAAACAGAGCCTTTGTGTGATGTCATCATGTGATTTCATTTGTAGAAGCACCTCTCCAAAGGCCAAAGATGGCAAGATAAAGAAGGAGAAAGATATGAAAAAAGAGGAGGATGAAGAGGAGAGTAAGAAAAAGAAAGAGAAGGCGAGTATAACCCCTGAGTGTTGTTCTACATGCAGACTGGCTCTTCCTCTCTGGCACCTGCAGCAGCCTCAAACACTCCTCCAAACCACTTACACAAAGGGGTGTGTGTGTGTGTGTGTGTGTGCGTGCGTCCGTCCGTCCGTCCGTCCGTCCCTGAGTCACACACACCTGCCTTTGACAGAATCTCAGATGCCCATTTCACTATATTCAGTGGGAAGAAATTATTATTTTTACTCAATTTTTTGTTTAAATCTATTGGTCTTTAAATTTGGAAATTTAATTTTTACAGTTTGTTGGAGGGGGATTATTTCTACTATGTTATTTCCATATCAGTTTACCTTTTGCATGAAGATACTTTGGGGAGTGAATGAGTTTGGAGAAATTCTGAGGCCTGCAGCATAAGCCTCAGATAAGATATTGAGGGCAACCAGACTGGATCCTGGGTTGCGGTTAGTTAACCGTGGTATGACACACAACAGCTCTGAGGAAAGAGTCAAGACTGTTAATCTGTCCAGCAAAAATGAAGGGGGATTTGAATCAAAATTATAAGTTCATAAAAAGGTTTTATAAGGTACAAAAGAGTCAGCATAACAAGGATGCATAGACCAAAATTAGCTAAGAAAAAAATGTGAGCTGATATTGTATTAGTAAAATCTTTAGTTTCAAAGTATACATTTATATATTGGAAGAGTAGATAATAGGGGGATATGTTTAGTTTTGTGCACAGGTGGCTCTGTAAAATGTGTAAAAAAAGCAAGAAAAATGTATGTGAGAATGATGTAATTTGCTGTGGGTAACTGAAGTTCAGTGCTGTCTCTCTCTCTCTCTCTCAGGTGCAGCCGCTGTCTCTAGAGGAGCTGCTGGCAAAGAAAAAAGCAGAAGAGGAGGCAGAGGCCAAGGTGAGGGCAAAGCAAGGCTTCATCTGCCCCAGAGAGGGCAGAGCCTGCTGTCAGTCACTCCTGTGTGCTCCACAGCAGCGAATCAGGAACAGCACTGATTCAGATCAGCTCCTCCCATTCTGGGGTTCCTGAAACCTCAGTCATGCTTTATGGGAAATGCTACTGAAACAAGAGACATGTGACCTGTGGTATCACTTCCTGTATTTTCTGCAGTTGAGGTGTGGTAGTGAGGTTTGGTAGAGCAGGTAAGGTTTCATAGCAAGGTAAGTGAAGGTGTCAGTGGTTTATGCAGTAAATGCCATTTAAAGTCATCGGTCTCATCGCTCTCTAATAGGGAATAGGCTGGTTAAAGTCATCAGTCTCATCGCTCTCCAATAGGGAATAGGCTGGTTAAAGTCATCAGTCTCATCGCTCTCTAATAGGGAATAGGCTGGTTAAAGTCATCAGTCTCATCGCTCTCTAATAGGGAAAAGGCTGGTTAAAGTCATCGGTCTCATCGCTCTCTAATAGGGAATAGGCTGGTTAAAGTCATCAGTCTCATCGCTCTCTAATAGGGAATAGGCTGGTTAAAGTCATCAGTCTCATCGCTCTCTAATAGGGAATAGGCTGGTTAAAGTCATCAGTCTCATTGCTCTCTAATAGGGAATAGGCTGGTTAAAGTCATCAGTCTCATCACTCTCTAATAGGGAATAGGCTGGTTAAAGTCATCAGTCTCATCGCTCTCTAATAGGGAATAGGCTGGTTAAAGTCATCAGTCTCATCGCTCTCTAATAGGGAATAGGCTGGTTAAAGTCATCGGTCTCATCGCTCTGTAATAGGGAATAGGTTGGTTAAAGTCATCATTCTCATCATGTTTGATGTATCACGGTGCCCCCAGCCCAAGTTCCTGTCGAAGGCAGAGCGCGAAGCCGAAGCTCTGCGAAGGAGGGAGCAGGAGACTGAGGAAAGGAGGAAGATGCTGGAGGAGGAGAGGAAGAAGAGGAGAGTGTTCCAGGACATTGGCAGGAAGATGCTGGGTAAGCGTGTAACCGTGGAAATTTTTTTTTATTCCAGTTTTTTTCCCTTTTTGAACTTGATCTCCCTTTAGCAGCCATGTCCTGTGGAGAGAGGAGGGAAACCGTATGTTTGTGACCCCTCTGATTCACATGAATGCTGATCTCTCTCCTTTCCACTCTGACCTGCGGGCAACGGCTGCCTCACCAGTGCAGACCTGCGGCCAACGGCTGCCTCACCAGTGCAGACCTGCAGCCAACGGCTGCCTCACCAGTGCAGACCTGCAGCCAACGGCTGCCTCACCAGTGCAGACTTGCGGCCAACGGCTGCCTCACCAGTGCAGACCTGCGGCCAACGGCTGCCTCACCAGTGCAGACCTGCGGCCAACGGCTGCCTCACCAGTGCAGACCTGCGGCCAACGGCTGCCTCACCAGTGCAGACCTGCGGCCAACGGCTGCCTCACCAGTGCAGACCTGCGGCCAACGGCATTACAGGGGTGGCCTGGACTCAAACACTCACCTGCTGGGCTCATGCTTAACTTACAGAATCTGCAGAGCCTGAGCTGCCCAGAGGCCTGGAGGAAACTGCTTTAATCTTAATTCTTATGCAGTGCTCTTACACATTCCACCACACAGCGATTCAGAATCAGGTTTGCACTGAGAGAACCGACAGGAGTTTCACAAAAACCAGCATCCTGTTAAGGCCCTGCTCCAGTGTGTAGATGTAGCGTTTCTCTTGGTTGTGTGCAGAGGACCCTCAGGAGCGAGAGCGCAGGGAGCGCAGGGAGAGGATGGAGAGAGAGAACAACGGAAACGAGGAAGATGATGGCAGACAGAAGATCCGAGAGGAGAAGGACAAGGGCAAAGAGCTCCAGGCCATTAAGGTGAGTCAGTCTGTCCACCTTTCGCATCATTGACTGTGCTGTACCTCACATACCATCTGCTCTAACACTGACCCTCAGTTACTGCACTTTTAGAAAGGTTTTTACAAACTCAAGTCACTCTCTCTTCTTATGCCTCTCTCTCTTTCTCACTCTCTCTCCCTATCCCCCCCTCTCCTTCTTTCCTTCTCCCTCTCTCTCAGGAGCGGTACCTGGGTGGAGTGAAGAAGCGGCGAAGAACACGGCACCTGAATGACAGGAAGTTTGTCTTTGAGTGGGATGCTTCCGAGGACACCTCCATTGATTACAACCCCATGTAAACCAAAAATAATATTCACTGTCATGTAGTGAACTTAGAAAGGTTTTATCAGCCTCTGTATGCTGCACAGAATAATATCTTTCCACTCCTCATCTTTCTCTGTCTCCCTCCCTTTTAGATATAAGGAGAAGCACCAGGTGCAACTGTATGGACGGGGTTTTATTGCTGGTATTGATCTGAAGCAGCAGAAGAGGGACCAATCTCGTTTTTATGGCGACTTGATGGAGAAGAGACGCACACTGGAGGAGAAAGAGCAAGAGGAGTGAGTTCCAGCAGTGAACATTTAAGCACACTGTACTTTCATTTATAAACCGTACTGTACATCCAGAAACACATCATGTAGCACTAGATGCCAAAAGTTTGCAAGTCATGGTAGTTTATACATAAAGTAACATTTATGTGTCAGTCTGGTGGAAGTTGTTTAGATTTTTTTTCAAGTTGGCATTTGGCAGTCTGATGAAAATGTCCTGCAGCACATAATTTGCCAGGAGTAATGTAAGGCCCCTCTGTGTAATGTAAGGCCCTGCTGTGTTGCCATGGTCCTGTAGGCTCAGGCTAAAGAAGGTCCGTAAGAAGGAAGCAAAACAGCGATGGGATGATCGGCACTGGTCTCAGAAAAAGCTGGATGAGATGACGGACAGAGACTGGAGAATCTTCCGTGAGGATTACAGCATCACAACCAAGGGAGGGAAGATCCCCAACCCCATTCGAAACTGGAAGGAGTACACCCTGCCACCCCACATCCTGGAGGTTATCGACAAGTGCGGCTACAAGGTCAGCCGCCCCACCCACCTCACTATTTACTGACCCCCTAACCCACCAGCTACCTACTAAAGAATTGTCAATACTTGGAACAGGTTGCCTGGTCATGTCGTTCAGGCAAAGACAGTTGCTGTGTTCAGCTCCAGTCTTGATGCTGTACTGGATACAATGTAGGATAAGTTGTAAGCTTAGTTGGGCTAAATGGCCTATTTTTTGTCGTCATGTTCTTATGTAAGAGTATTTTGGCTGTAAATGGGGGTGTAACTTTAACAACCCTGGAACCACCACTCTCTTGTATTAATGATTATTTCTCCAACCAGGAATTAAGCTGGAGTGGGCCTGAGAGCAAGGATTTACTTACACAGCAAAGCAGTGTCGAACTGGGTGTGTCTGTTGTTCTGACCCCGCCTCCTCTGGCTCTGATTGGTCTTCATGCAGGAGCCTACACCCATCCAGAGACAGGCCATCCCCATTGGCCTGCAGAACAGAGATATTATCGGTGTGGCTGAGACAGGTAGCGGCAAGACAGCGGCCTTCCTCATCCCCCTGCTGGTGTGGATCACCACGCTGCCCAAGATTGACAGGTCAGTCATAGCATGCGAAAGCCTCAGCCATCAGAAATGCTATGCTAACCCAGCAACATCACAGACACTGATAACCCAACATCATCAGAGATGCTATGATATCCTAGCACAAACACAGAGGCTATGCTAACCCAGCAACATCACAGACACTGATAACCCAACATCATCAGAGATGCTCTGATATCCTAGCACAAACACAGAGGCTATGCTAACCCAGAAACGTCAGAGACGCTGATAACCCAACATCATCAGAGATGCTCTGTTATCCTAGCACAAACACAGAGGCTATGCTAACCCAGAAACGTCAGAGACGCTGATAACCCAACATCATCAGAGATGCTATGATATCCTAGCACAAACACAGAGGCTATGCTAACCCAGAAACGTCAGAGACACTGATAACCCAGCACATTCAGAAATGTTGTGGTAACTCAGCACAGTTAGAGTTGTTATGTAAACACAGAAGCCAAATACACTATTCCAACCAAGCACAATCAGACTCGTGCAGTGAGTGGGTAACAGTGAGTGTATGAGTGATATTGAGTGTGAAAGCGAGTGTATCAGTGAGTTTGGTGATGTGGGGCTTGTGCAGGATCGAGGACTCGGATCAGGGTCCGTATGCAGTGATTCTGGCCCCCACACGTGAGCTGGCACAGCAGATAGAGGAGGAGACCATCAAATTTGGCAAACCACTGGGGATCCGCACCGTAGCTGTGATCGGAGGTATCTCCCGTGAGGACCAAGGCTTCCGCCTGCGAATGGGCTGTGAGGTGTGTGACGTTGAAACACAACAGTGTGCACTACACAGACTGCACATTGTGCACTACACACTACACAGACTACACAGTACACACTACATGAACCACACACTACACACTACACTGACCACGCACTGTACACTGCACACTACACAAACTAGACACTGTACACTACGCACTACACGGACCACACACTGAGCACTACACAGACTACACATTGTACACTACATACCATACAGACTACACACTGTACACTACACAGTACACACTACACAAACCGCACACTACACTGACCACGCATTGTACACTGCACACTACACAAACTACACACTGTACACTACGCATTACACAGACCACACACTGGGCGCTACACAGACTACACATTGTACACTACATACCATACACACTGTACACTACACACTACAAACTTCACAGACTAGACACTGTACACTATGTACACTATGTACTACACACTTCACTACACACACCACAAACTGTACACTACATGAACTTCACACGCTGTACATTTCTCACACACACACACACACACACACACACACTGTGGACAGTAGGGTTTGGGGTCTCATGTAACCCATCTTTCTTGCAGATTGTGATTGCCACACCAGGGCGTTTGATTGATGTGCTGGAGAATAGGTATCTGGTTCTGGGCCGATGCACCTATGTGGTACTGGACGAGGCTGACCGAATGATTGACATGGGCTTTGAGCCTGACGTGCAGAAGATTCTGGAGTACATCCCCGTCACTAACCAGAAGCCTGACACAGACGAGGCCGAAGACCCAGAGAAGATGATGATGAACTTTGAGTCGGGGAAACACAAGTACAGACAGGTCAGGGGTCACTGCCAGACACACACCCAGGAAGTGCAGTGATCTGAGCTGCGTGTAGAATAATCTGAATGACACAACTCTTTGTGACGGAAGTGTGTGATTGAGAGTCTTAAACCCCGATGCGATTCAGAGATTGATAGTGGAAAACCCTGTAAATGTGCTGCCACATATGTATCGATTGAGCTGTGTTTTCTCTCTCTCAGACGGTGATGTTTACAGCCACCATGCCTCCGGCAGTGGAGCGCTTGGCTCGGAGCTACCTGCGGCGCCCTGCAGTTGTGTACATTGGTTCTGCAGGCAAACCGCACGAAAGAGTAGAACAGAAAGTGCTGCTGATGTCCGAGGGAGAGAAGAGGTGTGTGATCCCTCATGCATACATAGGGAAGCGTACAGCGCACAGTGCACACTGGCACAGTGCATGTGAGCAGGTGTAACGGGTGTGTCTCCCGCAGGAAGAAGCTGCTGGACGTGTTAGCACGTGGGTTCGAGCCACCAATCATCATTTTTGTCAATCAAAAGAAGGGCTGCGATGTGCTGGCCAAGTCCCTGGAGAAGATGGGGGTAAGAGGATCTCAGTGTGGGGTAACTGCAGAGAGAGAGGAGCTCAGTGCGGGGTCACTGTGGGGTGAGAGGAGCTCAGTGTGGGGTAACTGCAGAGAGAGAGGAGCTCAGTGCGGGGTCACTGTGGGGTGAGAGGAGCTCAGTGTGGGGTAACTGTAGGGTGAGAGGAGCTCAGTGTGGGGTCACTGTGGGGTGAGAGGAGCTCAGTGTGGGGTCACTGTGGGGTGAGAGGAGCTCAGTGTGGCTGTGCTGGGTTTTGACCTTTGACCTGTGTGTTTCTCAGTACAACGCCTGCACGTTGCATGGGGGTAAGGGCCAGGAGCAGAGAGAGTTTGCTCTGTCCAACCTGAAGGCCGGAGCCAAGGACATCCTGGTGGCCACCGACGTGGCTGGGCGTGGTATTGACATCCAGGATGTCTCCATGGTGCTGAACTACGACATGGCCAAGAACATCGAGGGTGAGTTACTCCTGGCAACCACAACTGTAAACATAAAAACTTCAAAACTTCCTTAGAACTGTGGCTGTAAAATAGTACATATTATTAGCTGTTTGTGGCAGTAGCAGAAGCTACGCAGCAGCTGCCTTTGGCAAGCTGTGGCCACTGCTTGGGGAGCTGCAGGGAAGTGATGTTGTGTTCCCCATGAGCTGCCATTACAGGCCTGTATAGTGCACTTATTTAATAACTGAACTCCTACAAAGCCACTCTCCATGCTCTGTGGATCAGTAGAACATGTTTTTACTTGGTTTCTCAGTTAGAACCCTTGTTATTACCACAGTTTTTGTGTTTGACAGTTATAGCCCTTTTTTTTTACCATGTTATCACTGTGTTTGACAGTTATAAGCTCTGTCAGTATGTTAACTTATTGATAGTTAAAGTCCTTGCTATATGTTTTTCTACATTTTAAAGTTATAACTTTTGTCATCACAATATTTGAACATCTGACTGTGTCTCCAGATTACATCCATCGCATTGGGCGAACGGGTCGCGCCGGAAAGAGTGGTGTGGCGCTGACTTTCCTCACAAAGGAGGACTCCTCTGTGTTCTACGACCTGAAGCAGGCCATTCTGGAGAGCCCTGTCTCCACATGCCCCCCTGAGCTGGCCAACCACCCCGATGCCCAGCACAAACCTGGCACCATTCTCACCAAGAAGCGCCGTGAGGAGACCATCTTCGCCTGAGTTGCGGCGCTCTCTCTTCCAGCCTCCACTCCCTCCACATCGCTCTCATTCCCTCTCCTTGATGCTGAGGGTTTGCTGTCATTTCTCCCCCAGGCCAGCAGGTGGCAGTGTGGGTCCACCCTCAACAGGACGTAATTGGTAAACTGACTGTGAAGTTGAAGCGGAAGGATTTGGCACTGATTAAGCCAGGAACGGTGTGGAATGCTTTTATATGAGGATGTGTTATTTAGCTATTTCATACATTTTCAAGTTTTCAATTGTGAAGACACTTGATGAGCTGTAATTTTCGATCACTGAAAAAACCTTTCAGTGTATTATAATAGATAAATAATTTTTTTCTGTAGACTGGTAATTTTAATTACATTTAAGGTGGAGTTTGTTAAAATGTTAGATTTGGCTGAAATGTTCCCATATTTCAATAAAGCCGCATTCTGACCCGTTCCTGAGGTTCTGGTGATGATGGATGATGTGAACACCCCTGCACTGCAGCATGTCCTGACCTGTGGTTCTGTCTGTAATGAAGGGGAGTGAGATATTTGGCCAGTATGTGTAATGAGTGGGTTAGGGTTAGGGTATTCACCCTGACCTGTGGTTAGATATTTGGCCAGTATGTGTAATGAGTGGGTTAGGGTTAGGGTAGTAACCCTGACCTGTGGTTAGATATTTGGCCAGTATGTGTAATGAGTGGGTTAGGGTTAGGGTATTCACCCTGACCTGTGGTTAGATATTTGGCCAGTATGTGTAATGAGTGGGTTAGGGTTAGGGTAGTAACCCTGACCTGTGGTTAGATATTTGGCCAGTATGTGTAATGAGTGGGTTAGGGTTAGGGTATTAACCCTGACCTGTGGTTAGATATTTGGCCAGTAATGAGTGTATTTCTGCTCGGTTACTGAAACTCCCAGGCTGTAAATGCACTAATGATTAATTTCAGTAATTCATGACTTGTAGCCTGAATAAAAAAAAAAATGTAACCTATATTTTGCAGAGATATATTGTCTGCTCACCAGGAACTGCACATAGCCAAGGGTGCAGCACAAAATTAAGCTGGTCTTTCTCAGCCCAGTGCTAAAGTGCTGTTAGTGTGCTCCATTGCTCAGTTCCCCTTAGGCTCCCACGGGAGAGCTGGAAAGCCTGTGCTGCTGCACAGTGCTGTGGGAAGTAAAGGGCGTACCTCAAGCTTACGGAAATTACCTGCGTGGGTTTAGAATATCTATTACAGCAGGTATTACCTGCGTGGGTTTAGAATATATGTTACTGCAGGTATTACCTGTGTGGGTTTAGAATATCTATTACAGCAGGTATTACCTGAGTGGGTTTAGAATATCTATTACTGCAGGTATTACCTGCGTGGGTTTAGAATATCTATTACAGCAGGTATTACCTGCGTGGGTTTAGAATGATAATATACTGTCGTGACTGCGCTGACCTGGGCTGGAGGAAGGATGGGTTCTCGCACTCTGGGGGTCTCGGATATCCTGCAGATACAGCAATGTGCTACATTAACACCACAAAATGCACAAACCACAGCTACAATATTAAAAGTACATAAAATGTTTGTTTATTGTAATTACTGATTATAGCATTTTTAAATTTATATTTAAATAGAAAGCATTCTATACAGCATCAGGCAGGAAATAGTTTTTACAATAGTTTTCTCAGAAAAGGTGATGTGGTATTCATCACACTCACACACGTATCAGGTGTGTGTGTGTGTGTGTGTCAGAGTAGGGTACATGATTACATTTAGTGCATTTTTTGCATTACAAAGCAGACATCAAAAAGAAAATAGTGCAATTTTTCTACCTATACAGGAGTCTGGCCAGTTGAAGGCTTCACCTCTCAATGCTAAGCTTTGTATTGCATACAGAATTTAAGAATATCTGAGAAAGGAAAACATCTCCGTACTAGTCACTGTAAAAATTGTGCTTCAGATATCCAAAAACCTCAATAATTTTGTAAGTATTGTATTGGTCCTATGGGAAGAACAAAGAGAATAGCAGACATGCATTCAATGCGAGACTGCATTTAACATATTGATTTCGTGTCACACAGTTTGAAAAACAAATTACACCCCAATAAACAAATTGAACCCCAATAATTACAAACCACATGCTTCAGTGTCCTATACCCTCCTGTTGGGAGGAACCCTGCACACTTTGTGTTGCATTTGGGTGTCGTTTCTGCTCTCTGATGGAGCACAAGGATAAGGTCAGAACCGGTGTGGAATTAAGGTGAAAGGTTGCAGCATGGGCAGAGTTAGTGTGTGCAAAGAGTGCATGTGGATTTGGCATGATTGGAGTTAGTATGTATAAAGTTAGTATACACTGACTTGTATGGCGGATCAGCAAGAGCAGAGTTTGTGTATATGAGGTTTGTATTGTTATGTGGGATTAGTGTATGCAGAGTTAGCGTATGTGGGGTTAGTGCGTGTGGAGTTGGCGGATGTGGGGTTAGTGCATGCGGAGTTGGCGTATGTGGGGTTCGTGTGTGGGGTTAGTGTGTGCAGAGTTAGCGCATGTGGGGTTAGTGCGTGCGGAGTTGGCGTATGTGGGGTTAGTGCGTGCGGAGTTGGCGCATGTGGGGTTAGTGCGTGCGGAGTTAGCGCAGGTGGGGTTAGTGCGTGCAGAGTTGGCGTATGTGGGGTTAGTGCGTGCGGAGTTGGCGTATGTGGGGTTAGTGCGTGCAGAGTTGCCGTATGTGGGGTTTGTGTGTGGGGTTAGTGTGTGCAGAGCGTTCCTCTATCAAGTTCCTGTTTCTCCCTCAGATTATTTCTGTCCGGTTGCTGTTGAAGTTGGATCATTCAGGCTAAAGTTGATAGCGTTGTGTGTGTGTATGGAGTTAATGTATGCAGGGTGAGTGTTGTGGAGTTATAGTATGTGGGGTTAGTGTGTGCATTGTTAGCGCATGTGGGGTTAGTGTGTGCAGAGTTAGTATATGTGAGTTTAGTGTGTGCATTGTTAGCGTATGTGGGGTTCGTGTTTGCATTGTTTGCATATGTGGGGTTAGTGTGTGCATTGTTTGCATATGTGGGGTTAGTGTGTGCATTGTTAGCGCATGTGGGGTTAGTGTATGCAGAGTTAGCGTATGTGGTGTGTGTGCATTAACATATGTGGGGTTAGTGTGTGCATTGTTAGCGCATGTGGGGTTAGTGTGTGCATTGTTAGCATATGTGGGGTTAGTGTTTGCAGAGTTAGCGTATGTGGGGTTAGTGTGTGCATTGTTAGCGCATGTAGGGTTAGTGTGTGCATTGTTAGCGCATGTGGGGTTAGTGTGTGTTAGTTCATGTGGGGTTAGTTTGTGCAGAGTTAGTTTATGTGGGGTTAGTGTGTGTGGTTATCCTGCATGTGAGCCACGGAAAATCATACATTAAAACAGCATCGTGCTGAAAGCAGACCAGCTCTGGAAAATCTGTGTCTTTCATTTCCTCCTCTATCAGGTTCCTGTTTCCCCCTCAGATTCTTTCTGTCCAGTTGCTGTTGAAGTTGGATCATTCAGGCTAAAGTTGATAGCGTTGTGGTTTTTACTGTGGTTTATTCCTGACCAGAGGAGGGAACTACAGGGTGAGGGCAGATTTCTCAGAACTCAGAAGCACTTTGGTGGGTCAAACCGCTGGAAAACTGGAATGCTTTTATAAAGGTTTGACATAAATAAAAAGTACTTTCCTACCGGAAGACATTTTTAACAGAGGTTTTTGCGGGTTTTTATTGATTCTTTAAACAGATTTTCTTGCCGCAAAAATACACATGTAGTTATGTCATGTCAATTTCAATATTAACATGAAAACTTAAAGCAATGCAATCTATATTGTTTTTGCTCCAGAGACATTGCAATGTAAAAGCTATATCAGAATTAACTACTTAAATGTCTGAGACTTCTCCAGCTCTTCTACAGTGTTGATGTAGTGCTGGTCACACATCTCTTCCATCAGTCATTAAACCTTATTCTGCCTTCCTGAGGAGCACAGGTGCGCATACTCTCTGGGGATGCACCAGGCATGTCTGACGAGTATATTATGAGGATGCAAAAACAGAATACTGCAGTTTTTCAACATTTGAAGTTCCTTTCTCCTGCTGTAAATATGTTTGCAGTTAAGATATGTGAGTCAAAGATACCTACCTACATGTGCCTCTGTCATTATCAAGACCAATATTCCTAATATATTTGAAAGTCATTAAAAAAGACTACATACGAAACTGGTACACCATATACTGAAATGCACTCCAACCGTAACTCTACCCTGTTCTACGGTCTCGTCAAGGGAGACACTTGTTTTCCTGCTGTTCCCAGTTCAAAAGAGTTGCTGAAGTATGCAGTTTATATATATGTACTGTATATATATAATCTGTATATAAAACAGGATTAATTATACTTACAATGATAAGAATAATAATACGAAGAAGGATAAGAAGAATCAGTAGTAAGTAAAGTATATCAGAAATGTATAAAGAAACAACCAGATTTTCATGCAACACTTGCATAGGAATCTTCCAGTCATGCTGTGGTTTTTTCCCAAATACAGAAGAATATGTAAAGAGTAAAATCCTGTGGGCACAGAGCTGCAGCACACTGCCTGGCCACACCTCTCGCAGGAGGCACAGAGCTGCAGCACACTGCCTGGCCACACCCTCACACCTCTCGCAGGAGGCACAGAGCTGCAGCACACTGCAGCAGGAGGCACAGGCACTGCTGCAGCACACTGCCTGGCCACACCTCTCGCAGGAGGCACAGAGCTGCAGCACACTGCCTGGCCACACCTCTCGCAGGAGGCACAGAGCTGCAGCACACTGCCTGGCCACACCTCTCGCAGGAGGCACAGAGCTGCAGCACACTGCCTGGCCACACCTCTCACAGGAGGAGGCACAGAGCTGCAGCACACACTGCCTGGCCACACCTCTCGCAGGAGGCACAGAGCTGCAGCACACTGCCTGGCCAGCACACTGCCTGGCCACACCTCTGCAGCACACTGCCTGGCCACACCTCTCGCAGGAGGAGGCACAGAGCTGCAGCACACTGCCTGGCCACACCTCTCGCAGGAGGCACAGAGCTGCAGCACACTGCCTGGCCACACCTCTCGCAGGAGGCACAGAGCTGCAGCACACTGCCTGGCCACACCTCTCGCAGGAGGCACAGTGCTGCAGCACACTGCCTGGCCACACCTCTCGCAGGAGGCACAGAGCTGCAGCACACTACCTGGCCACACCTCTCACAGGAGGCACAGAGCTGCAGCACACTGCCTGGCCACACCTCTCACAGGAGGCACAGAGCTGCAGCACACTGCCTGGCCACATCTCTCACAGGAGGCACAGAGCTGCAGCACACTGCCTGGCCACACCTCTCCCTTAGGCTCCCACTACCTTGGGCTCTGGCATTACTGGAGGGGGTTACCATGGCAATGTCTCTGGCCATTTGTTTCTGATTGGACAGAAGAGGAGGAATCCATAGTCTCAATTTGTGATATAAAATGACGATTGTCTATTGTGTGTAAGTGAACGTGTACTTTAGGGTGAAGAATGTAGGCATGTGCGTGCTCCATTGGCACAGGTGAGGGATGCTGGACCGAGCCCGATGTCCTGAGTGATAGTAAGGATCAAACAAGGTCGGGCTGGAGTCTCAGTGTGAGCAACAGCTGATGCATTTTGTGTAGCCGTAGGTCCAGGGGGGTGGGGTTTGCTGTACTGTGATAGTAAATGTAGGAGACACTGCAGGTGTAGTGACAAACTCACACCACCAGAGGGGACCCATGCACCTATCCAGCACAGTATGGTCTCAATAAGATCAGTGCTGTGGCATGGGCAAGGAAAGAGGGGGAGGGGAGAGAGAGAGAGAGCGAAGGAGGAAGGGAGGGAGATCTGTTCTGTGCATCTGCAGATGTGGACAGATTCTTATGTGCTGCAGAGCGGATTGTTTTCATGTGCATATCCTGACCTGTGAAGCACCCTGGCCTCTACAGTGCCATAAAGCCATGCTTGTGTGTGCCAGCAGGGTGGTGCAGGGGGCAGTAGGGCACACTCAGAGTGCATACCAGGTGTAGGTATTACACTGCACCATGCATTCAAATGCTTTAGTCAGAGGCAGAGTACAGAACAAAATGTTGAATTGAATCCTGGCCATTATATTTCGCTCAGAATGTGTAATTACTTTCCACAGGCTTCTGCCCAGGAGATACAGAGCATACCTCACCAATGAAGCTCCCCAGCATAAGGCATTAAGTGCACCCACAAGCCTGTTGCACCCTTCGTCTCTGAGCAGTGACACGCCAGTGAGTGAGCCACACTCTGACCCCAACACAGGGAGGGTGCAGGAGTAAAGGTAAGGGGACTGAACTGTTCAAAATAAAAGACCAGCTCTAACAACCACTGGACAGTGTACTGCAACTCTGCATCAATAGTATATAACCATATATACTATACCTATATTTCACCATACCTGCTGCATACATTCAGCAACATAGCCTCATCATTTTCTGCAAAGCACTATAAACAGAGACAATCCTGTATTAAACATGGGGACATTTCTTTATAACAAAC
This sequence comes from Albula goreensis, assembly GCA_022829145.1. Classification (NCBI taxonomy): domain Eukaryota; kingdom Metazoa; phylum Chordata; class Actinopteri; order Albuliformes; family Albulidae; genus Albula; species Albula goreensis. The sequence continues at coordinate 62,427 of CM040754.1, forward strand.
TGATAAAATAAATACAAAATCAGGACAACCATGAGCCCATGGAATATGTACAGTATCACTTAACAGGTAAAAGCAGCCATTCCTACTTTTGTTTAGCTGTGTAGTTCCTGTATGATCTTTCCTGAACCTAATGTGCAAATAGACCTAAATTGTTAGCAATCAATATTTCTACATGCGATGGCAGCAATTGGAAAATGTCATGAACTTCAGGCCAGTCAAAAAAAAATGGCCTGATATAGAGTGCTTCCTTTGGGATGAAAAGGAGCCTAACAGGCTACGCTTTTACATTACAGCATTTACAATTAACAGACAGCCATTACACATTTTCACTTGCCTTTTTACATTTTCATCTTAACTCTATCCAATTCAGGAAGAATGAAAGCCCCAGGTACCCATTCCTACACGTTATACACAGATCAGGTAGGAGGCTGATATGCACAGACTGACCTCCATGTTAGGAAAAGGTTCTTTGGAAATCTCCAATTCAAATCACATTCAAACCATTAGGTATTCAGTCTTTGTGACTTTGTAAGTTTGGGGGCAGAATTTTGTGAGGCGACATTCCTCTGCCTGATTGCAGAGCTGATGGTCACAGATAGACAGTCACCACATAACCGGGCAAATGATGAGCAGCCACTACCCATTTACATTCAGTGGCATGAAGCAGCAGGGTGCACTGTGCTCTCTCCCCAATCCTGAGAGGGCGCTATGCTGGCTAGCCCTGTTTTAGGATGTGTGGTATGATAACTGTGTTTTAGAATGGGGGAACCTATGCTATGATAACTCTGTTCTAGAGTAGTGAATCATATGCTATGCTAGCTTTCTTTTTGATTTAGGTAATGTGTACTATGCTAGCTGTGCTTTTGAGTAGGGTAATGTGCGCTATACTAGCTTGTATTAGATTTAGGGAATGCCCACCATGCTAACCCTATTTTCGAATAGGAATGTGCACTATGCTAGCTGTGGTGTAGGGGTGTAGGGCAGGGTAATGTGCAGGGTGGTTTAGGGTAATGTGCACTATGCTAGCTGTGGTTTAGGGTAGGGTAATGTGCGCTATGCTAGCTGTGGTGTAGGGCAGGGTAATGTGCGCTATTCTAGCTGTGGTTTAGTGTAGGGAATATGTGCAATGCTAGCTGTGGTTTAGGGCAGGGTAATGTGCGCTATGCTAGCTGTGGTTTAGTGTAGGGAATATGTGCAATGCTAGCTGTGGTTTTAGGTAGGGAATATGTGCAGGGTAATGTGCGCTATGCTAGCTGTGGTGTAGGGCAGGGTAATGTGCGCTATGCTAGCTGTGGTTTAGTGTAGGGAATATGTGCAATGCTAGCTGTGGTTTAGGGCAGGGTAATGTGCGCTATGCTAGCTGTGGTGTAGGGCAGGGTAATGTGCGCTATTATAGCTGTGGTTTAGTGTAGGGAATATGTGCAATGCTAGCTGTGGTTTAGGGCAGGGTAATGTGCGCTATGCTAGCTCAATGATGGCCTAGAAAGGTTATGCGGAGTGCAATTTGTAATAATAAAGCAAAGGAGATTAAAGCTCTTGTCAAAAAAAAAAGCCCATAAGGGGAAAAACATTCTCATTGTCTTTTTAATCTATCCTACCTCAACATCAAAAACAGCAGACACACGCAGTCACTCAAATACGATACAGAATACAGGACAAATACATACTCATGTTCACATGCACACTCATACACATGGGTGTGCATTCACATACATTCATATACACATACATAATTACAAATAAGTGCATGCAAACACATACACACACACTTATATACACAAATGCATGCACACACACATCCTCCTGTTTCTCATAGTCACTTTACCTTTGTAAGTAATGAGCAGTCACAAAGCTATTAAAATACAGGATCAGGTGCATATATCCCCCTAGCTGCACATGCGTCCCCCAGGCTGCGTATACATCTCCCAGGCTGTGGGATTAAAACGGAGGTACAGTATTAGGCAAAATCTCTGAAAAACAATCTTATGGGAGTCAGCTGAAGATGGCCGATTTCCTTGAGAAAATAGAATGGGGGTGTGGGGTGCCTCTGCTAACCCTGCTGCCTCACTCTCCTCACAAAAGGAGGGGCTGCTCTGAACAAACATGCAACATAAACACAATGTGCCTTATGATTTTTCAACAGAGTTTAAGAGAAAAGTTAAATGCAAACTCATATAGAGCTGAAAATTTCATTAACAGCACCGAAGCAACGTTCAATCTCACAACAACCACGCCCTCCACCCTGTGCAAGGACCGCCCAGAGAGGACAGCTCAATCCCAGGGGCAAATACCCCTTGTGGTCCAAAATATAGCAAGGCAAAAATTGTAAATTAGTATTAAAATACACCTCAGCTGTGTAGTTTAAGTGAGGAAAAAATATATTTTAGTGTAAGGCATTTTTCCAGAGGTTTTAGTTTTTTTTTTATAGCAAAGCTACAAGCCCAGTAGACTTTAGGACCCCTCACTCATCTTCTTTCATGTATTAAAGTGCTATGCACTTAGTAGTAGTAGTCGTATTGATGGTATTATTCAGGTTGATGGTAATTGACTTTGCATGTGGGGAAAATCTTTTCATTAAAAGTTATCATTTAATGCTTCACTGATTTTGACCCCTTGCGCAATAAACAAATCACAGGCAAAAGCACCACCCTACTCTACTTCCCCCTCCTCATACTATCCCCCCTCCTCATACTACCCCCTACTCTACTTCCCCCCCCTCCTCATACTACCCCCTACTCTACTTCCCCCCTCCTCATACTACCCCCCCTACTCTATTCCCCCCCCTCCTCATACTACCCCCCCTACTCTACTTCCCCCTACTCTACTTCCCCTACTCTACTTCCCCCCCCCTCACTCTCTACTTCCCCCTCCTCATACTACCCCCTACTCTACTTCCCCCTCATACTACCCCCCCTACTCTACTTCCCCCCTCATACTACCCCCCCCCTCCTCATACTACCCCCCTACTCTACTTCCCCCCCCTACTACCCCCTCTACTCTACTCATACTACCCCCTACTCTCCCCTCCTCATACTATCCCCCCCTCATACTACCCCCTACTCTACTTCCCCCTCCTCATACTACCCCCTACTCTACTTCCCCCCCTCATACTACCCCCCCCTACTCTACTTCCCCCTCCTCATACTATCCCCCCCACTCTACTTTCTCCCCTCCTCATACTACCCCACCTTCTCATACTATCCCCCCACTCTACTTTCTCCCCCTCCTCATACTACCCCACCTTCTCATACTATCCCCCTACTCTACTTTCCCCTCTCCTCATACTATTCCCCCTACTCTACTTTCCCCTCTCCTCATACTATCCCCCCTACTCTACTTTCCCCTCTCCTCATACTACCCCCCTACTCTACTTTCCCCTCTCCTCATACTATCCCCCCCCTCTACTTTCCCCCTCTCCTCATACTACCCCCTACTCTACTTTCCCCCTCTCCTCATACTATCCCCCTACTCTACTTTCCCCTCTCCTCATACTATCCTCCCTACTCTACTTTCCCCTCTCCTCATACTATCCCCCTACTCTACTTTCCCCTCTCTCATACTATCCCCCTACTCTACTTTCCCCTCTCTCATACTATCCCCCTACTCTTTTCCCCTCTACTCATACTATCCCCCTACTCTACTTTCCCTCTCCTCTCATACTATCCCCCCTACTCTACTTTCCCCTCTCCTCATACTATCCTCCCTACTCTACTTTCCCCTCTCCTCATACTATCCTCCCTACTCTACTTTCCCCTCTCCTCATACTATTCCCCCTACTCTACTTTCCCCTCTCCTCATACTACCCCCTACTCTACTTTCCCCTCTCCTCATACTACCCCCTACTCTACTTTCCCCCTCCTCATACTACCCCACCTTGTCCCAGTGTCAACAGTGACAGCCAGCCTGGTGCACTGGCACTTAATTACGTTTCTCAGTAGTTGTGTTGGGGTTTATTTTGTTAGTACTTGCACAGGTTGCAGTTTTGTGGGTCAGCAGTTGTTTTGGGGTTGTTTTGTTAGTAGTTGTGCAGGTTGTTGTTTTGAGGGTCAATATTTGTGTTGGTTGTTGTTTTGTTGGTTAGTAATACCATTGGCAGTCGTTTCTTAGTAGTTGCACTAGCGGTTGTTTTGTGAGTAGTTGCTTTGATAATTGTTGTATTGGTCAGTTGTTCCATAGGCTGTAGATCACTAGTTGCCTTGGCCATTGCTTTGTGGTAATCTGTTGTGTTGGTGGTTGTTGAGTTGGTCAGGTGCTGCATTGGGGTTTATGCTGATCAGTAGTTGCTGCGGGGCCACGCGCGTTGGCGGTTTTTACGGTGGTTGAGGTTTTCCTGGGTGTGGCACTGCAGCAGGCGGTCCTGGGACTCGTGGCTGTTAGCATTGGCACTGTGCCCACCTGGGGCGTGGCTGCGGAGGGGCGGATACATGTCGCGGTACGAATGGGCATGGCAGGGACGCCCATATTCCTCCTCCTCCTCCTCCTCCTCATGACGTAGGCGACGTAAGCCCCTCCTTTCGCTCTGTGACAGTGAATCGCTGGCCTCATCTGACGGCATTAAGCTGTCCTGCTCCAGAGGAGAATGTGGCTCCCCCAGTTCCACCTCCTCCTCCTCTTCCTCCTCTTCCTCCTCCTCTTCCTCTGTCCCCCCCTGCACCCCCCCACCTGGCAGCAGCTGTTGGTCCTGCACATGAGAGAGAGAGAGTGAGAGGGAAAGAGTAAGGGGGAGAAAGAGGAGAGAGATGGAGAGATGGAGAGTGAAACAGAGAGAGGGGTGCAGACTGTCAGACCTTTGAATTTATGTAGTACGACTGAAAACACAGGACAACAGACAGCAAATATTAACAACTGACAGATAAGGACAGTCATTTTCTAACCACATCCAGTTAAGAAAACATACAACATAGATGAAAACATCTATTTGTGATTACCGGATTGCTTCAAATAAATGCTACCCTTGAGTAATTGGCAGTTGGTTTTGTGTTTAAAAATCAGCAGTATTAAATAAGCTTGCTTAGCTGGCCGGGAGCTGTTTCTTAAAGACATATTTTTACATTGTAAACAGCTAAGAAGGTTAAGAAGACAGCACAGTGTGCCACTTATATTAGCTTAGTCAAAAACTCTTTCGCCATACATCCAAAATCTGCATGACTGCGTCACAGATGTTCACTTTGCATTAGAGGCAACATGAGTAAAGATAACCCTATGAACATGTGCTGATTATTCAAAGCAATACGGTGACCGGTGTGCTGTGCCATGACAGCTACACCCTCCCATCCCCATATTGGCTGCCCGTGTTGCACACTCATAACTAAAAGATACATTTCCCCTGGAGAAAAACACCCTGAAAAATCAAGCCAACACAAGCTAGGGTCACATTCTAGGGAAAGAAAGGGCATGTTTCACATTCACAAAGAGTCAGACTCTTCAGAATTCGCTTTTCACAACAGCAAAGTCATTTGGGGCTAGTGACACACTGGTTAATGGCTTGGCTTTTACATCATATTTGTGTCTATATTTGCTGTTACTGCCACACACTAATACTCTGAATTAGTAACTGCTGTTACAGAAGCGAACTGCTTTGTGAATTAGGAGATGGAGTGAAGTGTGTGCAGCCTAATGCAGAGGGCAGATGCAGGGGGCAGCTTGGGGCAAATGGGGCAGTTTGAGAGCGTTCCTTATGGGTGAGAAGGGAGATGCTTGCTATGTGTGAGCAGTGATTTAAACATTGTTAGGAAGGGTTGAAAGAGGGAAATAAGTTTGCATTGCAAATTGACCTTATTCCATCTCATTGAATTAGGCTTGGGGGAAGGGTCAATGAGGGAGGGGGGGCAGGACTGAGGAATGCAGAAACGTTACCCTACTTACTCACCCTAGCTTGGTAAGCGATCATTCAATTAATTCCTGTGTCTCAGAGAACTGCAAAAATGTTAAGCAGGGAGGAGTGAGAAGACAGCCGAAGAAGACACTTACAAGACGTCAACACTGGGGTGCGCTGTAGAGATGTGACAACAAGGTGGAAGGGATCGGAGAGGGATGGGGCAGGAAGATAAACATAGATACTGGCTCCGCCCACACTCAGTGCAAACAGACAAAAGGCCACCCAATCCCAAACAGGCCCCATAATCTCTACATAGTCTCACAGTTTCACACTCACCAAGATTATAGTCTCACAGTTTCACACTCACCAAGATTATAGTTTTCAGTGTTTATTACTAAACCATAACTGTTGGGTATTTTCTTTCTGTTCTGTGCCTTCCTGAGTAATAGAATATGTGAGATCAATTAATTCTGTTCTCCATAGTCCAAATAATGAACAGAGTTGCTAAAATAAGCATTCTGTCTACCAGTTACACTTTTAATGTGACTAAATTCTGCAAATTCTCTCAGTCTAGCCTCTTCAAGGTCAGATGCAGTTCTGTTTTAAAGTAATATAACTCAAAATTATGTTACAATGTAAATCAGTTTGAATTATATATAATTGCAAGTGTGTTTCAGAACTGAAAAATGTTTCCATTAGCAAAGCTGACCCAGTGCTATGACCAGCTAAGGGCTCTCTGACCCAGCACTACCCTAGCGAAGAGTTCTCTGACCCAGCACTACACCCAGCTAAGGGCTCTCTCACCCAACACTACCCCCAGCTAAGGGCTCTCTGACCCAGCACTACCCCAGCGAAGAGTTCTCTGACCCAGCACTACACCCAGCTAAGGGCTCTCTCACCAACACTACCCCAGCTAAGGGCTCTCTGACCCAGCACTACCCTAGCGAGAGTTCTCTGAAGCACTACACCCAGCTCTCTCTCACCAAGACTACCCCCAGCTAAGGGCTCTCTCACCCAACACTACCCCAGCTAAGAGCTCTCTGACCCAGCACTACCCCCAGCTAAGGGCTCTCTGACCCAGCACTACACCCAGCTAAGGGCTCTCTCACCCAACACTACCCCCAGCTAAAGGGCTCTCTCACCCAGCACTACCCCCAGCTAAGGGCTCTCTGACCCAGCACTACCCCCAGCTAAGGGCTCTCTGACCCAGCACTACACCCAGCTAAGGGCTCTCTCACCCAACACTACCCCCAGCTAAAGGGCTCTCTCACCCAGCACTACCCCCAGCTAAGGGCTCTCTCACCCAACACTACCCCCAGCTAAGGGCTCTCTCACCCAACACTACCCCCAGCTAAAGGCTCTCTCACCCAACACTACCCCCAGCTAAAGGCTCTCTGACCCAACACTACCCCCAGCTAAGGGCTCTCTGACCCAGCACTACACCCAGCTAAGGGCTCTCTCACCCAACACTACCCCCAGCTAAAGGGCTCTCTCACCCAGCACTACCCCCAGCTAAGGGCTCTCTCACCCAACACTACACCCAGCTAAAGGCTCTCTCACCCACACTACCCCCAGCTAAGGGCTCTCTGACCCAACACTACCCCCAGCTAAGGGCTCTCTGACCCAGCACTACCCTAGCGAAGAGTTCTCTGACCCAGCACTACACCCAGCTAAGGGCTCTCTCACCCAACACTACCCCCAGCTAAGGGCTCTCTGACCCAGCACTACCCTAGCGAAGAGTTCTCTGACCCAGCAC
>CM040754.1:75000-112500 GCA_022829145.1 Albula goreensis
ACCTATGTTGAATAAGGCCCCATTACATATTACATTAAAAGCAGCACTTAACTTCCCTTTAACATTACCTAACTTCTGTGCCTTACTCATCCTGGAGTTACCTGACCAGGTCTACCTACAATCCCCATGGCCATTGAAAAGTAAGGCAAGACTGTCCTTATTAGCAACACAATGCAATAAAATGCGCAGGACATAGCTGTCTGCGGTTTGCAGCTCCCTGGCTCACCTGCCATCAAATCTGTGCTTGAGGAAGTCAAAGAGCGCTTTCTGCATCATGTCTGTTACCTGGAAAGCAGAGAGAAATCAGTGCAGAAGGACAGACAGACAGAGGCACTGGGGAGAAGGACAGACAGACAGAGGAATCAGTGCAGAAGGACAGACAGACAGAGAAATCAGTGCAGAAGGACAGACAGACAGAGAAATCAGTGCAGAAGGACAGACAGACAGAGGCACTGGGGAGAAGGACAGACAGACAGAGAAATCAGTGCAGAAGGACAGACAGACAGAGGCACTGGGGAGAAGGACAGACAGACAGAGGCACTGGGGAGAAGGACAGACAGACAGAGAAATCAGTGCAGAAGGACAGACAGACAGAGAAATCAGTGCAGAAGGACAGACAGACAGAGGCACTGGGGAGAAGGACAGACAGACAGAGGCACTGGGGAGAAGGACAGACAGACAGAGAAATCAGTGCAGAAGGACAGACAGACAGAGGCACTGGGGAGAAGGACAGACAGACAGAGAAATCAGTGCAGAAGGACAGACAGACAGAGGCACTGGGGAGAAGGACAGACAGACAGACAGAGGAATCGGGGTGGAAGGAAGGACAGACAGACAAACAGACAGAGGGGAGAAGCAGTCACAGTGACACGCTAACACAGTGACATGCTAACACAGTGACATGCTAACACAGTGACACGCTAACACAATGACATGCTAACACAGTGACATCCTAACACAGTGACATGCTAACACAGTGACACCCTAACACAATGACATGCTAACACAGTGACATGCTAACACAATGACACCTAACACAGTGACATGCTAACACAGTGACACCCTAACACAATGACATGCTAACACAGTGACATGCTAACACAGTGACACGCTAACACAATGACATGCTAACACAGTGACATGCTAACACAGTGACACCCTAACACAATGACATGCTAACACAGTGACATGCTAACACAGTGACACCCTAACACAATGACACCCTAACACAGTGACACGCTAACACAGTGACATGCTAACACAGTGACACCTAACACAATGACACACTAACACAATGACATGCTAACACAGTGACATGCTAACACAGTGACATGCTAACACAATGACATGCTAACACAGTGACATGCTAACACAGTGACACCCTAACACAATGACACCCTAACACAGTGACACGCTAACACAATGACATGCTAACACAGTGACATGCTAACACAGTGACACCCTAACACAATGACACACTAACACAATGACATGCTAACACAGTGACATGCTAACACAGTGACATGCTAACACAATGACACACTAACACAATGACATGCTAACACAATGACATGCTAACACAGTGACATGCTAACACAGTGACACGCTAACACAATGACATGCTAACACAGTGACACCCTAACACAATGACATGCTAACACAGTGACATGCTAACACAGTGACACCCTAACACAATGACATGCTAACACAGTGACATGCTAACACAGTGACACCCTAACACAATGACATGCTAACACAGTGACATGCTCACCATTCCTCAGAAACCTCTCACCTCATAGCCCTTCAGTGAAGGGCCAACCAGAACCACTGGCCTCATGGAAGGAACCACATCATAGGGGGGGACATGTTCCGTCTGCATATGAGACAAGATCATAGTCATTCCTTCCTCTTGCCAGCCAGGACCATTGGGCAATTCCATACAAAGTCAACAGTTGCTTCTACATTTTTGTAACACCATTACTTACCAATTCATCAGTAAGTTCTACATTGTAAAATGTAGAATTAATCTGACCTTCATATTTGTGGAACAATGTCGTTTCACCATTGCAATGCAACATGCACATTCTCAAAAACAACATTTTTCAATTGTGTCAATGCATGATATTAATAAAAGCCTCACAGGGCCAGATATGTACTCACACCTGTTCCAAAGTATTTTCAGCAAAGATAAGGGACTGATGGAGCACTATGAACTTCACTCTTGATATGTGAGTAGAGTATTCCTTTAGAATTTTGGAACCACATACAGATGACGCACTGCTACACACAATGTCACATCTGTAACATTTTTTAGGAAAAGTTTTTGGAAGGTATGCATTTGGAATTGGAGGGTATCAAAACTTTCTATACAAAGCTAACATTTAGTAAACTTGTATGTGACCTGCAAATGGTCTTCCTCTTTTTAATGGTCATCTTCTGCAACAATTCTTAAAGTAAAAAAACTATAAGTATAAATATATATTCATACAAATATACATACAAATTTTACCTAATATACCAGTATGTACAGCTAAAAGTGACAGTGCAAAAGTGTTTATGTGTGGAGGATTGTTAAAGTGAAGACTGTGTGTGTTGAGGATCTGGATGGCCAGAGGATAGAAACTCCTCTTCAGTCTTTCGGTTTTGGCCGTGTGACTGCAGAAGTGTCTACCTGACCTAAGCAGTCTAAACAGTCAATTTTTGGGGTTTGAAGTGCCTTTCAGTATGTTTTGGGCTCTCATCCTCACCCTCCTGGTTTAGGTGTCCTACAGGGTGGGAAAGGTTTTTCTGGTGGTGTGTTCAGCTGAATGTACCACTCTCTGCAGGGCGCCGAGGTCGTGGGTAGAGCAGTTCCCGCACCAGGCAGTGATACTGCCTGTCAGGCCACCCTCCACAGCCGAGGAGTAGAGGGTCTTCAGAATGGAGGGTGAGACCTTTTTCTGCAGCTGTGGGAGGAAGTAGAGCCTCTGTCTGGACTTTTTGAGTATGTGCTGGGCATGAAGAGTCCAGGTGAGGTCCTCAGCAATACTGAGGTATTTAAAGCCGGAGACCCTCTCCACAGGTTCTCCATTGATCTTTAACGGTGTGTATTTGCTGACCTGCTTTCTCCTAAAGTCCACCGCCATTTCCTTCATCTTGCTTATGTTCAGGGTCAGGTTGTTGGACTGGCAACACTGTGCCAGGTCTTCTATCTGGTTCTGGTACGCCTGTTCATCATTGTTGGTGATCAGGCCTGCCACCACTGTGTTTTCCGTGAAATTGATGATGGAAGTGGAGCTCTTGGTGGCTTTGCAGTCATGGGTATAGACGTTATACAGCAGGGGGTTAGTGAGCCGGAGGTCAGTCTACCCACCCAAACCACCTGAGGCTGGTTGGTGAGGAAGTTGTGGACCCAATTGCACAGTGTGATGTTCAGTCCTAGGGTCCTCATGTTCGTGTTAGACTACATGTGAAATAGTGTCACATCTTTATTTTTATAAGAGTTATAAATGTATGAATGCATCTAGCTGAAAGAGTTCGCCACCATTTCTTACATTGCTTATCTTCCCTGGAAACTGCAACATTTCCCACAACTTTATTTTCCCCTATACAAACAAATTTCCCTCAGTTTCATTTTGCTTGCTATCTTGCAACCTTCAGACATGGATCTGTATTAGCTAGTTAATATGAAATGAGTTACAACCTAATTTTAGCTAGCTAAAGTGAACGAGTTTCAGCTTGTTAGTATTAAATAATGCCATGATGTTATAAGCTATTGCATCTAATCCCCCCTTTGGACAGATGAGGTGCCTAGGCTCATATGTGCTTGGTAATGTCTGTTATATTAACGACTAACTGCACCTAAAATTAAACTGAAGGAAGTTTTTCTGTCTCTGCAGAAGTCAAGCATCATAAAAAAAACAAATAGAACAAATTTCCACAATTATAAAACTGTATAACTGAGTGGATATTTCAGATGGGTATTTCCAAAGAAGGTGACAACAAACTATTTTTTTTGCATTATCAAGTGTGATAATCACCTTTTCTACAGTGTGACTGGATGTCCATGCACCTGCCTAAGGAATAAGTTTCATCCCCTAAAATGGGCTTCAGTTTCACCATCAAGCTTTTGCAGAAATATTAAAAGAGAAAGTTCATCCACATTTAGCCTAAGATTTTTTTCTTTGAATGTATGGAATAAGCTAAATGTGAGAATTCTGAGTTGTGGCTTCTTCACATATAGGTTAAAATAAGTTAAAATCCTAGGTCATTTTTATAAGTATTAAACATTTCAAATGGGGCTTAATGTTAATTAAAAATAAGATAAATCACATTTAAAAGCTATTTTAGATTTTGATTGTGTTGTGCTGTGTACATCTGTCTACTGGGAGTAAATATGATAAAATCAGTATTTGAGTAACATTGTTAAATGTCCTACATGCAGTGACAGTTTTTAAAAGGTTCTATTTATTCAAAGAAAAAGCATTTCATTATCCAGTTATGTCTCAGCATTATTTTTGTTAAGGTGTCCATGGTGCTTGAAAGCTAGTTTCATATACCGTCACATCCATAACGCTGTTTTTTCTTAATTATTTTGTTCATGAAAATATGAATATTTTCAAAATCTTAATTTGTGTGTTCAGCCTAGAGAAGAAACTTCACAGTTTAAAGAAATTATGCAGCATCCCAAAAGCCCATTTCCACCCCATCCATAGCAAAGGTTAATCTGCCATGCCTCTGAAAGATGCAAACATGTTTGAAATTCATACTTAACCACTTCATAAGCTCAGAAATTTAACTTGATGATGTGAGTGCAAATGTCACATCCATAACACTGCAATTCCCCCAATATACCTCTGACAATATAACACAATCTAAAAGGGTAACAAACCTCTTTGACACAACAGATTCCATTGAAACTTAAAGGCAGAGTTCCTGGAAAGACACTGAGGCTAATTGTTTAATTTACAGTATACATTATATATTCTTACAGACTTACCTGCTTTTGCTTCTGTTTGGCTTTAAAAAAAACAACAGAACAAATCAATAAAAATGTGACAGCTATAAAAAGACTTGCGTAACAGAGTTGTGTTATTATTAAAGACAGATTCTGTGTGCTCTCTGCTCAGATGCTCTCAGTACTGTAACTCTGAGTGAAAACTAAGATGAAACATCTTAGTGACAGCATTCTGTAAATATGGAGACCCCCTGCACAGATCCCACACAGATCCTGCTGAGCCAAAGCATGCCAAAGCATGCAAGCAGCTCAGCCCTGATAAACCAGGGGAGCCAAATTACCTGTGCAATCCATCGTGCCATTTCATTTAATATACAAACACTTTCTTTGTAAGTGGAAATGTTACAAACAACCCACAATGAAATGATACAAACTCCTTACAAAAGTCCCTACCCTGAATCACAGCTGCTAAGAGCAAAGTACAATCTCATCTGTTCTCTCATCTCATCTGTACAATCTCTCTCTCTCTCTCACACACACACACACACACACACACACACACACACACACACACACACACACACACACACACACACTGCAGCTACAATACCCATACTCATCTGTTACACACACACACACACTCACACACACTCACTCACTCACCTGCAGCTACATTACCCACACTGGGCTGTTTACTCTCCTGTCTGAGCCTCATGGCCTCCAGTCTGAGGGGGCTGGGGATGAAGGTGATGTCAGCCCCCTCCTTCACTAGCCTCCCAATCCACCAGTCATTACTGTACTTCTGCAAGAGTCATACCAGAGTCACAGAGTTACACCTCAGTTACACCTGAAATCACACCTCACTTACATTGTTGCACTGTCAACACATTTATGCTCCAGTTAAATTACTTTTCATTTGTCTTCATAGCCAGTGCATCTCTCACCTCTTTAATGTGTAGAAAGTCTTTGGCGTCAAAGGTTATAGCAGCACCTTGGACCGGACAGCTTTCATCCAGGGCCCCACAGTAGTTCACATTCGTTTTCACTGCAAATGCCACTGGCTTTGTCTGCAAATGGTGACATGAAACTTGTCTAATGTGACCAAGCTAATATTAGCTAATGCTGGCAAACTTCAGGTTGAGCAGTGATGGTTGCTGTTTGTCTCAGACTTTCATCACACCGTTTACTCATTGCTAAGATAGCATTTACCTTTTTTCTTTTACTTGCGTTTCGTATCAGAAATTTAATTAATAAAAAAACATTTGCCCAACGGCAGTGACCTCAGCTCTAGCAACCATCTATTTCTTTATGGTCATTCACAGGGGATGCAAATGTCCTGTATGCCAGTGTTGTGTACAGCTGTGGTCAAAAGTTTACATACACTTGTAAAGAACATGTATATTATGGCAGTCTTAAATTTCCAATGATTTCTACAACTCTTATTTTCCTGTACTGGAATACTTGGAACACATATTCCTCGTCATAAAAACATTCATGAATTTTAGTTCTTTTATGAATTTATTATGGGTCTTCTGAAAATGTGACCAAATCTGCTGGGTCAAAAATATACATACAGCAATTCTAATATTTGGTTAATTACCCCTTGGCCATTTTCACCCCAGTTAGGTGCTTTTGGTAGCCATTCACAAGCTTCTGGCAAGCTTCTGGTTGAAGTTTTGACCACTCCTCTTGACAGAATTGGTGCAGTTCAATTAAAATTGTTTGCTTTCTGACTTCTTTCTTCAGCACAGTCCACATGTTCTGAATGGGGTTTAAGTCAGAACTTTGTGGAAGCCATTCTAAAACCTTAATTCTAGCCAGATCCATCCATTCCTTTACCACTTTTGATGTGTGTTTGGGGTCATTGTCCTGTTGGAACACCCAACTGCATCCCAAGGCCCAGCCTTCTGGCTGATGATTTAAGGTTTTTCTGAAGAATTTGGATGTAATCCTCCATCTTCATTATTCCATTTACTTTCTGTAAAGCACCAGTTCCACTGAAGGCAAAACAGCCCCAGAGCTTAATACTACCACCACCATACTTGACGGTAGGTATAGTGCTCAAGGGCTTAAAGGCCTCACCTTCTCTCCTCAAAACATATTTCTGGTCATTGCAGCCAAATAGCTCTATTTTTGTTTCATCTGACCACAGAACTTTCCTCCAGAAGGCCTTTTCTTTGTCCATGTGATCAGCAGCAAACTTCAGTCGAGCCTTAAGGTGCCGCTTCTAGAGCAAAGGGCTTCCTTCTTGCACAGCATCCTCTCAGCCCATAGCGATGTGAAACTCGCTTGACTGGACACTGACACCTGTGTTCCGGCAGCTTGTAATTCATCACAGACCCGCTTTTTGGTGGTTCATGGTTGACTTTTTACCATCCTGACCAATTGTCTCCCAGCAGCAGGTGATAGCTTGCGTTTTCTTCCTAATCACGGCAGTGACACAACTGTGCCATGCACTTTATAATTACGAACAAATGTTTGCACAGTTGATTTGTGGACCTGCAGCTGCTTTGAGATGGCTCCAAGTGACTTTCCTGACTTGTTCAAGTCAATGATCCAGTTTTTCAGATCTCTGCAGAGCTCCTTAGACTTTCCCATCGTAGCATTTGAGGCTAGGTCTAATGAGTGTGTCAAACGGGCCCTATTTAAATTGGCTCAGAGTAGTCACCAGCTGTAGTCAATCATAATCACTCAAGAAGTTAAGAGGCCATGCCTCAAAGCAAATTTGATTCACACAACTTTCTATATCACCAAAACTGATCATTCAAGTTGCTGTATGTATATTTTTGACCCAGCGGATTTTGTCATATTTCCAGAAGACCTATAATAAATAAGAAAGAACAGAATTTTAGATGTGTTCCAATCATTCCATCACAGAAAATTAAGAGCTGTAGAAATCATTGAAGACTCAAGACTGCCATGATATACATGTTCTTTACAACTGTATGTATGAATATGTGTATATACCTATATGCCAGTGTTTTCTATGTATGAATATTTGTATATACCTGTATGCCAGTGTTGTGTATGTATGAATATGTGTATATACCTGTATGCCAGTGTTGTGTATGTATGGATATGTGTATATACCTGTATGTAAGTGTTGTGTCAGTATGCGAGTACCTTGGCTCTCTCGAGCTGCAGCTGGGCCTGGCGCTCGGCTTCACGCCGATACGCCTCACGGTCCTCCTCCGCTGACAGGTCTGAATCTGAAGGCCTGCTTGTGTAGGAATCAGCTGAACCCTGAAACAGTCAATCAGAGATAGACTGTTACAGTAGTACACAAAACCACCCTGTGTCCTGGGGAGCAGTAACACCCAGACCCATCTATAAAATAAACACACAGTGTAGGATTACTGGTCAGATATTTGCAGTAAAGTAACCCAGTGTAATCTCAACATAAGTACTATTACTCAACAGGATGTAAAAATGTGTGGTCCACCTATGTCCACCTCCTTTGGACTCAGCAGCCCTTTTTAGCAGGGGGTAAACTCTCCCTGTGCAATCTGTTATTTAATACTGTCTGGCTGCAGGGAAAGGGAAAGCCTGAGCAGATCTGCTGTTGAAGGTTAGGGGTTAGGGCTTCGGTTAGGAGGCCATAGTCGTAGGGCTCCTTGGGAAAGAAAAGTTTGCACTGGCCATTCAGCGTACTGGAGCCTTTAAGTAGAAAGAATTTGGTCCCTCTTGTGTTGAATTTTATGTGCGTTTGTTTAGTCCTCCCAGGAACATTAGGAATGAATAAACAGGGGTTAGGGTTAGGGGTTAGGGCTTAGAGTTAGGGGTTAGGGTTAGGGGTTAGAGTTAAGGCTTGAGTTAGGGGTTAGGGTTAGAGTTAGGGGTTAGAGTTAGGGCTTGGGTTAGGGGTTAGGGTTAGAGTTAGGGGTTAGAGTTAGGGATTAAAGTTAGGGCTTGGGTTAGGGATTAGAGTTAGGGGTTAAAGTTAGGGCTTGGGTCAGGGGTTAGGGTTAGGGGTTAGAGTTAAGGCTTGGGTTAGGGGTTAAAGTTAGGGCTTGGGTTAGGCGTTATGGTTAGGAGGCAACTTAGACTCAGCTGGCACCAGCTGACCACTTATGGTCCTGCCATAATCCTGTGCCTGCTTTTTGTTCCCCTCCTCTTTTTCTGAAAATAACTTTGTCTTGTTGTGTCCACCTCACCACCAATTCATTTTTATGATTCTGCTTGATATCACACAAGTTTGTTCAAGTTTGCTTTAGTCTGAATGAGTGTTAGTTTTAAGTCTTTGGTAGTCTGGATGAATGTTAAGCAGTTTTCATACATGACCTCCAGAAAATGTCTGGAAAATAAAGGTCCAGATGTTTTACGGAGTTGCCTTTTCGCACATGTAGCACAGAGCCGGAGATTTTCCTCGTCAGACACGTTCGCACCTACTGGAAATAATCCGTTTGGTTTTAGCGAGGGGTGGCGTTTGGGTAGTGCGTGCAGGAGGCAAGACAGCATGCAAAAAGTATGCTGTGGATATCGCAGTGTTTTATTCACAAACATCATTAGCACATCAGAGACCGACTCATCTGTAGTGATGATTTGTTTGCATTGATATCAATACAACATGTATTTGGACATATTCACAATATGAACGAAGGAGTGAAAAGCAATATACAGGCAAACAGAAAAGAGTACGAAGCAGCTACCCTCAGATGCTTGTATTCTTACAATTTCACGCCAGTCTCATGTTACAAAAGTCATCAACACGCCCACTCACTTGCTGTGAATTCTCCGGAAATTCTGGCTCACCCAGATATTATCCAGACTTTGCACAAGGGAGCTAGCCGGATGAGGTCTGTATTCTGTCTGGTGCGACTGATTCGGACATTTGCATTCACACATACAGCTCCTCCGGGTAATTTCCGGAAAATTTCAAGGTTGCAGTGCATGTGTGAAAGGGGCTTTAGTCTTACGTCTGCTTTGGTCTGGATGAACGTTAGTCTTAAAAATCTGTTGGACCTGCATGAATCTGGTCAAGTCTTCCTATAAGTCTGCTTTCAAAGTGAGATGAAGCAAGATTTAAAGGGCTGTGTTAAAGGTCTGTTGAGTTTCTGGCCTCAGATGACCAGATGGCCTACTGCATCGGCTTTACAGTTGCAGTGCAACAGTGCTTTACAGTTTCAGTACTCCTCTGATACAATGAATCTGTCTCTTAGGCCAATCCAATTCCTAGACTTCTTCACACCCATTGATTTCAAAGAATTCTCTTCCTTAGTCAACTCTAGCAACAGCTTGTATACTAGACCTAATACCAACATGATTCCTAAAACAGCTGCTACCTGAAATTGGCAAACCCTTATTAAATATTATCAATACCTCCCTTACATCTGGCTTTGTACCTCAGTATTTTAAAGTAGCAGTTATCAAGCCTATTCTCAAGAAGCCCAGTCTAAACCCAAATGATCTATCTAATTACAGGCCAATTTTAAATGTCCCTTTCCTCTCAAAGATCTTAGAAAAGGCAGTAACAAAGCAACTGTGCTCCTTTCAGACTAAGAACATCCCAGAATTCTTTCAGTCTGGGTTTAGACTTCAGCACAGCACTGAAACTGCTCTCCTCACAGTGCTGAATGATTTGCTCCTCTCTACTCATGAGGGCTCCTTACTTGTGCTCCTGCATATAAGTGCAGCCTGTGATGCCATCGACCATCATATTCTATTAGACCCACGTGAACACATTGTTGGCATAAATGGACATGCCCTCTCTTGGTTCAGGTCTTATCTTTCAGAACATCACCAATTTGTTCATTTTAACAATGAGCCTTCAAATCACTCTAGAATAAGATATGGACTACTACAAGGATCTGTGCCTGGACCTCTGTTGTTCTCCTTGTACATTTTACCTCTTGGCAATATTTTACATAAACATGACATTCATTTCCACTGTTATGCAGATGATACTCAGTTGTACATATCAGCCAAACCTGATGCCTTCCTGAGATTATCAAAAATGGAAACCTGCATCAAAGATATAAAGGAATGGAAGGTTAAAAATGTTCTCCTCCTAAACTCAGATAAACCTGAAATGCTGGTTACTGGCCCAAAGTCCACTAGGAGCAGGCTCTCCAACATCACTCTGCACCTTGATGGTGTCTCTGTGGCTTCAAGTGCAGTCACCAGAGATCTTGGCGTCATTATTGATCCTGAGTTATCCCTTGGTAAACATATAAAAACACTTCTAAAATTGCTTACTCCCATTTGAGGAATATAGCAACAATCCCGAAAATTCTGTCAGCTCAGGATGCTGAAAAGTTAGTCCATGCTTTTGTTCCATCCAGCCTGGAATATTGCAATGCCCTCCTGCCAGGATGTGCAAATGCCTCCCTAAAGCCCCTCCAGCTGGTTCAAAGTGCAGCTGCCCGAATCTTAACAAAAACAAAATGCTCTCAGCACATCACCCCAGTTCTAGCTTCTCTTCACTGGCTACCCATAAAATTCACATTGACTGTAAAATACTCCTTCTTACATATAAGGCTTTGAATGGGCTCGGCCTGCACCACCTTAATGACCTTCTCCACCCCTGTATTCCCCAGCGATCACTTGCTCCCAAAATGCAGGATTTCCCATAGGTCATAGAGTGGGTAAAAGTACCGCAGGCGGCAGAGGCCTTCATATCGAGCCCCTATTCTATGGAACAACTTACCCACTGAACTTCAGGGAGCAGACTCTCTCTCTTCCTTTAAGACTAAGCTCAAAACATACCTATACAGTAAACCCTTTAGTTGAGGGACACGGCCTGGTGTTGGCATGGATCATAGAGTCTCTGGTGGACTGAGTGGTTATTGCTGTCACTACATCATGGAATAGAGACCCTGTGTTAAGCTGCTCTGCCATGTTCTGGTGTTGACTGCCTTAGGATCACCCTCATGACTGTGCTGACCCCATGCCCTATGTCTCTTAGGTATGCTGCCACACTGCTAGTCTGCATGGTGCATAGGTTTTTACCTAATTGTACAGTCTCTGATTTTCCCTCCATGAATTTTACCATTCACTAATCAACGGTTTACTCTGTTTTTCTCTCCCTGCCCTGGGCCCCTGCCTAGAGCTGAAGCCCAAACACCACAGCCCAGCCCTGACTCAGCTATCTTACTGTCCTGCCCATCCCATCCTCCCTGTGCCAAGAACTGAACCCTAGTTATATGTACTGTTGTAGTACAAATCTGGTTATACTACTTTAATTGTTATTATCACTGTTGTTGTTATTGATTTTACTGTTATTACTTAAATTACTAATCCTGTCAGTAAAAGTTACATCAGTCATCTCCACTCTTTTGTTTACCTGTTTTACACCCTGCACCAGCCAGAAACACATGGGCTCCCCCTCTGAGCCAGGGTCTGCTCAAGGTTTTTCCTGTTTGTCAGGGAGCTTCTCCTTGACACTGTTGGTTTTCAGGCCTGGGAAAAATTGTAAAGCTGCTTTGTGATAAAAAGCGCAACACAAATAAAATTAAATGGAATACAGTGTGTGCCTTACAGACTCAGTGTTTGCTTTGCAGTTAGTGTGTGTAACTGCATACATACGCATACACTACTCACTTATACACAAATGCTACTGAGTCACACACAAAACTCATATACTCAGTCATACCATTTACTCCCACATACACACTCATGTATACAATTACTCAAAAACTCACAACACATTCTCACACACACACTTATTTTCTCACACACACACTACACACACACTCACACACACACACACACACACACACACACACACACACACACTCACTCACTCACACACACACACACACAAGCTTGTTTGGGGTGATCTGGAATGTAACCCCCATGCTGCAGGGATCCAGGTCTGACTCTAGCGCAGTAGACAGTGCTCAGCTCACACCCACACAGCTATGCTAGCCAAATATAGCACAGCATCTCTCTCTCCCACCCCCTCCCCCTCTCTCTCTCTCTCTCCACCCTCTTTCTCCCTGTCTCCCCCTCTCTCTCCTCCACACCCCCACCCCACCAATCCCTTGTCCCGTGTCCTGGTTGTGGGCATCAACGGAGGTCTTTGGGGCCTGCAGACAGTGAAGCACAGCTGGTCACACTGAGGGTGAGGGGGGGCACTGATCATGGTAGAGAGACAGAGGGAAGTGGAGAAAGACAGAGAGAGTTCTGCAGCCACCAAATGTGCACACGGATGCTGGACTATCTTTGGCTCCTTAGCAGGAACTTAGTCCTGATTCTGTCAACTGAGAATAACACAACCTGGGCAGAGAGAGAAGAGGGGGGGAGAGTAGGGTAGGGAGAGCTCTATTCCCTATCCATTATGTACTTGCACACAATTTAGCAATTAAACAATTTAGCGACCCCCTAGGGGGTCGCCCGCATACCGTGGGACCCTAGGGGGTCGCCCGCATACCGTGGGACCCTAGGGGTCGCCCGCATACCGTGGGACCCTAGGGTGTCGCCCGCATACCGTGGGACCCTAGGGGGTCGCCCGCATACCGTGGGACCCTAGGGGGTCGCCCGCATACCGTGGGACCCTAGGGGGTCGCCCGCATACCGTGGGACCCTAGGGGGTCGCCCGCATACCGTGGGACCCTAGGGTGTCGCCCCGCTAGGCCACTCCCCCAGAAGATGGCTCTGTCTCTCACTGCTGTAGAGCATATGTGTGATTTGCAAAGAGAGCACAGCCTATGGGGTCAATCAATGTGCAAAATGAATGGACTCCCTGAGGACAGGCATATCCTGTGTGGGTGAGATCTCATATTACACCATTTCCTGTGTGGGTGAGATCTCATATTACACCATTTCCTGTGTGGGTGAGATCTCATATTACACCAGACTGCTGACTGCCTGCCAATGCCCCGGCCTAAAAGGCGCTCAGCCCCACCTGAGAGCTGCTCTGCTGCATTATACCCCATATACATTAGCACAGCAGCCAGGAGGCCAATCACGCACAGCCAACAGTCCAACAACACCGCATGCTCTGGCTCTCCTGCAGACAGCTGAAGCAAAAGCAGCAATATTTACAGTGTGGGACACAGGGAGAGAGAGAGAGAGAGAGAGAGAGAGAGAGAGAGAGAAAGGCAAGGGTTAGGGTTAGGGCAGACCGAAGCAAAGGAGAAGGAAGTACTTTAGAATTCTCCCTGGAAAGCTTGGCTGTGATATTGGTAACAATGCAGACACAATGAGACATACACCCACAAATTAATACACAATTAGGCACACATACCCACAATCTAACAAATCTAACAAACTAACACACACCATGAGGCGTGCACGCACACACACACACTCACACACATTCATGCACATACACACATGCATACACGCACACCCTCACACACATGCACGCACACACACACTCGTGCACACATGCACGCACACACATATACACTCATGCACACACAAACGCACTCACACATATACACACTCACAAATGCATGCACTCACACACACACTCATGCACACCTGCATGCACACACTCACTCATGCAGACACGGACGCACTCACACACACATGAGGCGCGCGCACACACACTCGCAAACATTCATGCACACACACGCATACATGCATCTCACTCACACACATGCACGCAAACACTCACGCACACAGGCACCCACACACACACTCACACATGCACACACACACACACATTCACACACACACACACACACACACACACACACACACACACACTCACTCATGCACACACACACGCACTCACAAACACACTCATATGCACCCACTCACGCACACACACTCATGCGCGCACACACACACACACACATACACACATGCACACACACACACACACACTCATGCACACACACACACACTCATGCATGCACACACACACACTAATACACACATGCACAAACATACTCATGCACACACACAAATGCACGCACTCACATACACTCATGCACACACGCACACACACGGACACGCACACACACACACACACACACACGACAGCAAAGGCGGTATGATTGACACATCAGGCCAAAAGAAGTAGAAGTGTTTCACAGGATCCCCTTTCTCCAAACTGAGCAGTGAATGGCCTTATAATTCTAATTCTATTTTAACAGTAAAGTATTTTAACAGTAAAGCAATGCAGTGTTTTTCATAACATTTATGTAGTTGAGATACTGTATATAGGAAATAACCAAATGCAATTCTTATTTTTTCCAGATTTAATCTATTAATTTACTAATGCATCCAATGAATGAATTTTTATGAGAGAAAAGTCTCTGTGTGGAGCCCTACAGTGGTCACACTAAAAGTCTTAAGAACCTACAGGATGTTTTGGGCGTGTTCACATCTATGGTGGAACAAAACACATCAACTGCATGCATCGTAAGCCAAACTATGTCTGCAGCTCCAGAGCAAGACTTCATGCAAGAAGGTATGGGTGGTGTGAACTGACAACTGCAGAACCAAGGGAGAGTAAGAAGGAAAGACAGAGAGAAATGAGTGCAGACAGAACCAAGCAAGAGAGAGAGGGAAAGACTGAGAGAGGCAGTGAGAGATGTTCCCTCACCCTGGGTACTTACTCTGTTGGAGAGTAGCGGGCTAAGTGATCGCTGAGCTAATCAGTCATGTGTGCTGCATCGCCTGAGCCAGAGTGAAGAGCACTGTAGCACTGTGCTCTCTCTCACCCTCTCTCTCCCTCTCTCACACACACAGGAGTGAAGCGCACTGTAGCACTGTGCTCTCTCTCCCCCCCACACACACACACACACACACACACACACACACACACACACACACACACACACACACACACACACACTCGCACTCGCACGCACACACACAGGAGTGAAGCGCACTGTAGCACTGTGCTCTCTCTCACCCTCTCTCTCCCTCTCTCACACACACACACACACACACACACACACACACACACACACACACACACACACACACACACACACAGGAGTGAAGCGCACTGTAGCACTGTGCTCTCTCTCACCCTCTCACACACACACACACACACACACACACACACACACACACACACACACACACACAGAGTGAAGCGCACTGTAGCACTGTGCTCTCTCTCCCCCTCTCTCTCACACAAACACACACACACACAAACACACACACACACACACACACACACACAGGAGTGAAGCGCACTGTAGCACTGTGCTCTCTCACCTTCTCTCTCCCTCACACACACACACACACACACACACACACACACACACACACACACACACACACACGAGTGAAGCGCACTGTAGCACTGTGCTCTCTCTCCCCTCTCTCTCCCCTCTCACACACACACACACACACACACACACACACACACACACACACACACACACACACACACACACACACACACACACGTGAAGCGCACTGTAGCACTGTGCTCTCTCTCCCTCTCACACACACAAACACACACACACAGGAGTGAAGCGCACTGTAGCACTGTGCTCTCTCTCCCCCTCTCTCTCACACACACACACACACACACACACACACACACACACACACACACACACACACACACACACGAGTGAAGTGCACTGTAACACTGTGCTCTCTCTCCCCTCTCACACACACACACACACACACACACACGCACACACACACACACACACACACACTAAAATAAATGGCTACAGTTGAAAAATTCGTGAAGATGACAACTGTCATTTGTTATCAGTCACCAGTTTAAAATGTTTCACTGCTGAGAATAAAGCACATGTAACCTGACTGTGTACATAACTACAAAGCTGAAGTCCATAACAAAGAAACATAAACATACACAAGCATATTAATGTGATTAACTCAATATTTAGCTAAAAATCAAGCATCTTTTTCTCAAATGACGTAATTAGCAGGAAAATACATTACTGGCCTGTAGAGTTTATTTGGGAACTCTGATTTCAGGGTCAGCCCACAGTCCAGGCTGTCTACATCCCTACCTCTAAAGCCCAGTAAGGACTGAACTTCATACCTGCTCAGACCACACCCACATAGACAAATCACACCCACAGACACTGACCAGCAGCTAAGACACTCCACACTCCTGCAGTTATTCTGCACTCCGATTCTACATTCCCACAGTTACTACACTCCTACAGTTACACTACACTCCCACAGTTACTGTGCACTCCTACAGTTACACTACACTCCCACAGTTACAGTGCACTCCCACAGTTACTGTGCACTCCTACAGTTACACTACACTCCCACAGTTACTGTGCACTCCTACTGTTACACTACACTCCCACAGTTACTGTGCACTCCTACTGTTACACTACACTCCCACAGTTACTGTGCACTCCTTACACTACACTCCTAAGTGCACTACAGTTACTACACTCCCACAGTTACTGTGCACTCCTACAGTTACACTACACTCCCACAGTTACACTACACTCCCACAGTTACTGTGCACTCCTACTGTTACACTACACTCCCACAGTTACTGTGCACTCCTACAGTTACACTACACTCCCACAGTTACTGTGCACTCCTACAGTTACACTACACTCCCACAGTTACTGTGCACTCCCACAGTTACTGTGCACTCCTACAGTTACACTACACTCCCACAGTTACAGTGCACTCCCACAGTTACTGTGCACTCCTACAGTTACACTACACTCCCACAGTTACTGTGCACTCCTACTGTTACACTACACTCCCACAGTTACTGTGCACTCCTACTGTTACACTACACTCCCACAGTTACTGTGCACTCCTACAGTTACACTACACTCCCACAGTTACTGTGCACTCCTACAGTTACACTACACTCCCACAGTTACAGTGCACTCCCACAGTTACTGTGCACTCCTACAGTTACACTACACTCCCACAGTTACTGTGCACTCCTACTGTTACACTACACTCCCACAGTTACTGTGCACTCCTACTGTTACACTACACTCCCACAGTTACTGTGCACTCCTACAGTTACACTACACTCCCACAGTTACTGTGCACTCCCACAGTTACTGTGCACTCCCAGTTACTGTGCACTCCCACAGTTACTGTGCACTCCTACAGTTACTGTGCACTCCTACAGTTACACTACACTCCCACAGTTACATTGCACTCCCACAGTTACTGTGCACTCCTACTGTTACATTACACTCCCACAGTTACTGTGCACTCCTACAGTTACACTACACACCCACAGTTACTGTGCACTCCTAGAGTTACACTACACTCCCACAGTTACAGTGCACTCCCACAGTTACTGTGCACTCCTACAGTTACACTACACTCCCACAGTTACAGTGCACTCCCACAGTTACTGTGCACTCCTACAGTTACACTACACACCCACAGTTACTGTGCACTCCTAGAGTTACTCTGCTCTCCTGGTCTCCTCTTACACCTGCTCTGCAGTCCAGACACATACATGAAGCAGCCATTGCTTTTTGTATTTTTTTTTGTCATAGATGCTGAAAATGATAAAAATAAATAAAGTGTCAAACTTTGAGGCTTTTCCTGTGACAGCTCATGAGACATGGTGGTTACGGCTG
This sequence comes from Albula goreensis, assembly GCA_022829145.1. Classification (NCBI taxonomy): domain Eukaryota; kingdom Metazoa; phylum Chordata; class Actinopteri; order Albuliformes; family Albulidae; genus Albula; species Albula goreensis. The sequence continues at coordinate 93,406 of CM040754.1, forward strand.
GCTGCCAGCTGACAGACCTCACTGTGGCCCCCACAAGAGATTACCATGGACTATGTGCTGGACCGGTGCGATGTGCTGGCCTGTGCAAGCCATTTAAGACACCTCACACCCTTCACCCCACTGTGCACACTTAACCCGACACCTGAACTGTTCTGTACCCTACACCCTACATCCTGACCATTCTATATCCTTCACCTGCACCTTCCCTGTGTGTAACCTACATCCTGCTCACCTTTTATCCAACAACCTACAATCTCCACCTTGTACTTCCCCATACATCCTTTCCATTCTGTACTCTACACCCCACACCCTACACACCATGTACCCTACACCTCACACTGTGCACCCTATACATTCTCCCAACGCTACCACACAAAAAAGTCAGTCCCAGAAACATGTGTCAAAATGAATGCAACAGAAAAGGATTCATACAAACAAAATTAGAAATACAAATTCCTGAATCAAATACTACTGAATGCTTTTCACAAAACTCAGATCATTAGACGTTCATTGCACTTTCACCCAAAGCCTATGTGCTTTCTCCAGTGCAGTACTTTTGTATGGAAGCAGTTGCTAGTTCTCTGAGACCATTGTGTCTGCAGGATGATGATGATAGGCCCACTGGCACTTTATGCTTATGGTGCATATATGCCAGGGAAGAGTCAGTATATTTCTTACACCATATTGTTAATAGGATTAAAATCAGAGGAATATAATGTTTTATTAATCTGATTATAGTTTACAAGGCCCCAGAAAAAAAGGGGTTGGGGGGCTATTTATTTCACAACTTGATTTTTTTGTGAACTGAATCTTTACATGTCAAACAGTTTCCCAAGGATTTACCCATTTATAGTGTTTCTTGGTAATCAAAATAACTAATTATGCAATGATAATTTTTAGGTGACCTATTTTTGCCATTATGTATTAGAACTGTTAATTTTTAAAATTTACTGTTGCAATCAACATTAAATAAACACAACAAACATGATCTACCTTCTTGTCATCATTTTGCTAGCATAAGTATGCAAAATAACTTGGCTAGCATGCTTAAGTAAGATTTGTCAGTATTAAGTTAGGTGTCTAACATTACAAACAAACATTTATTTATTTCTCTGCCATTGTCATCCAAAATTCAAAGCTTGGTTTATACATAATTGCAAGGAAAGAGAGCAGATTGAGTGAGGGGAGCCTGGAAACTCTGTTTAAATGTACATATCTCATGCATTCCATTTCCTCTGCAGTGATGAGTCATTATCCACCGATGACAACCCCGCCCACATCATCTCAGATGGGTGGAGCTTAGGATGTAAGGTGAATCGTTGGTGCGCAAATGCAGTTTTTTGGTTATAAAGTGAATTGCTGCCGTATAAATCACTGTGTTTGGGCTAAAAAAAATGAATCACAAGTGTAAATTAACTGTGTTACACACAGGAGCAGAGTGAGAGTTCCAAAACACACAGGGACAGAGTGAGAGTGCAGAATCACACAGGGGCAAAATGAGAGAGCAGGATGCCCCTGCCACCAAACATACAGGCACAAATAGCATTAGCACCACAAATAGTATAAACTATACAGATACCATTAGCACCACAGGTAGCATTAGTGGCACAATTAGCATTAGCTCCATTGACAGCATTAGTGACACTGGTAGCATTAACGCCACAGATAGCATTAGTGGCAGAGGTAGCTTTAGCACCACATATAGCATTAGTCATGCAGCTTTTGAAAGATCCCATTTTTCACACCCCATATTAATGACACCACTCTTTCCTACACAAAATTTAAATGTTTTGTTTTTTCACAGAACTTTGCTAATTACCAAAAAAACATGATGGTAGACACTATGCGACAGTGAGTGGGTAAGACTTGAAACAGAGGAGGTGGAGGACAGCAGTTAGACAGTGCTCTGACTGAGCAATTCACTGCGGAGAAAGCAGAGGATGTGAAAGTTTCAGGTTTCCATCGCGGGATGATAAGAGCAAGGAGATCACTTTCAGGGAGCAGCTCCTGGAAAACTGCCATGAAGCCTGCCTTTTACAGGAAATATTGATCCACTTCTACAAGGAGAGTATCATGTCACATCAGAGAAGGGCAGGAGTGACACCCCCCCCCCCAAAAAAAATATCTCTCTCTGTCTTTGTAAGTGGTCATATTCAGTTCAAATAAAAATGCTTTATCGGTATTACATATTTAATTGTACTTTCATTCTCTCTATCTCAGTCATAGTGGGGTGACCATGCTAGTGTGTTCTGTAGTAAATCTACATATAAGAATCTCAGAATGCATCTGTCTCCTTTCCCTGACACAAAGTCATGTGTACTATACAGATATAAACACACATTAACATGTTAACGGAATAAATATTTTTGCAACAAAAATAATTGTATAACAACAGTCATCACTGAAAGTGATGCCACATTCATACACAACTGTTTATGTTGAGAACCTTGTGATGTGGTGACATCAATTCAGTTATTCTACACTAACATTCCCTCATAACAGCAATGCTATGCTAACTTTCCCGTATAGAAACCATGCTATGCAAATTTCCCCTCAAAATAGCGCTGTTGACTTTCGCAAATAACATTAGTGCTATTGCTAACTCTTCCTTGTAATAGCAGTGCTATGCTAATTGTCCCTCATAACAGTCGTGCTATGGTAACTTTCCCTAATAACAGCTCTCCTATGCTAACTTTCACTTAAAAGAGCAGTGCTATGCTAATGTTCCCCACTATCAACAATGCTATGCTAACTTTCCCTAATAAAAACAGTGCTATGCTAACGTTCCCTTGAAGCAGTGCTATGCTAACTTTCTCTTTAAACAGCAGTGCTATGCTAACTTTCTCTTAAAAAAGCAGTGCAACAGTAACATATTCCCAGCTACAGAGTAAACATCATACCTGGCCATCAGTTGCAAAATACCTCCCAAGATCGACTAACTTTCAAAACCCTCCTATTTTCACTCTTTTTCTTTCCATTGCTACATTTTCATACAACCTTGATCCTCTATGGTGATGGACATGTACTCTGTGTTACCCCTAAATATACACAATAAACCTCCCCCAAACCCTGCCAGGATTCCTGATGCAATTGCACACTGCATGACATTATAATGTATGGAGAGAGTCACACTCAAACAGTGGCATCACACAGCTAATGACAAATGCAACAGCAGCAGTCTGCAAGTTCCGTAACTATCAGTGTAATTTCACAAGCCTCAGCATCATTTCTTTGCAAATTATATTTTTTTCATCACCAGTTTGTGACCACATTTCTTCATCTGTATCATAGGTGAAAATGAAAACAGTACAATTTTCTCTCACAGCTTATCATTTTCATTCCTCAGGGATGAGTGTGATTTGTACCTGCATCCATCCATCCGTGCCATCACACTCAGCTCTCACTCAGCTCTCACTGAGGCAGCTCTCTGTTCACCCTCTCCCATCGCTACTTTTCACTGCCATTTCCATCACATGAAAATATATGCTACTTTCCCCCTAGATCTCACTCCCAACAGACCTCTGTTCATCCAAACACCCACAGGTCTGAGGCCTGGAACCACTCTGTGCTCAAGGTTTCCCCCTTTGGGCCAAAACTTCAAATTGCAGAAGGCTAATTGTGACTGGATGCAGACATATCTGCATAAAAAATAAAACAGATCTCCAAGCAAAGATGCTGAGGCAAAATCTTTCAAAGAGCTATGCAATCTTTTGTATTACAGCACAGTAATATATGACAATGAAAATACATTAAATGTAAAGGAGTGTAGTTATCCCACAGGAGTCCATTAAAAATGTGCAGAAGAATCTCCTGAGGGTAATGCCCTGTAACCAGCCCTCCAGATGCAATGTTCTTTTAAATAACACAAAATCTCTGGTTGCTGCTGTGCTGACTGGCCTGACCTGAAAACATTAATTAAAAAGCAGATCTGGGGTGGGCTGCAACTCCCTCTGTTGGCCACTAGAGCCCTCTGCTGGACAATCAGACAACAGCAGCATAAATACTGTACATCAAAAGCATTCTATTAATAAGGATTTTATCCTTAGTAATTTTATCCTTTGAAACACAAAATGGGAACAATTACAATAAACAACAAATACACATACAAAATACAAGGGGTTACACTTATAACATTAATAATATATGTATACAAACCCAATTATAGCCCAATAATATAAATTACAGCTTTGGCAAGGAGTACCAAATTATACACACATATATGTATGACCACACACACATGCACACACACAAACACATTTACATTAACACAAACAGCCACTGACATGTAAGACACACACACAGGGTGCCTCAGTTAAATGCAAATCATAACATTTTCTGTTTTGGAAAATAAACACAAACTATGGGCTCGGTTACTGTGACAATAGGTATATCCACAAACGGTTTTTGGTAGATTTCTTTTAACACATGTAATATATATATATAGCTTTGTTTAAATGTGTTGAGGTGATTATTGCCAGTGTCACAGTCAGCCCGCATTGTGTAGCTGTGGGGGTATTATTCCGAAGGAGTAACACATTAACAGTAACACACATTTACAATTTTTTAAAAAAAAAAAAAAAAAAAGAGCTAAAAGGGAATTTACATGGAAGCGAAAACCAGTCGATTTAACTAAACTCAATAAACTAAGGAAATGACGGTGGTTTCAAACAATTTAGTTTCAATCCTGCCGAGTGCGCCAAGCTGCTACTCCTCCGTTATTTCATGTGAACTGCATTACACTGTGCCGCTGTCGCAACAACGACCAAAACAGCGCCGCCACTGTAATACTGCAGACCCGCTGAACCACACAAAATATCTTTTCCAACCGTCCCCGGTCTATACTTCGGTAAAGCGGCTGTAGCCACAGAATGTTCTACCAACGGCAAAGACTGACCACATTCAGCTACAAAGTTGTCGTGGAGACCAGTAGCTGGCGGCAGTTACCTGTCTCTTAATGAAGCTGGAGGTGGTGTCAGAAGACGTGCTGCCATCTGACCGTTTGAAGCGGCTCTTGCGTTTGGGCAATTTCCGGGGCAACTGGAAGAGTTAATATCATCATCAATTCAATTAGCATATAATTACACATGCATAAATATCCCTACAGTATGTAGTTGGACATCATCATTGGACATGTTAGCATACACACAGGTGGTTGAAGTAAGAGGCCAATGCAAGAGCATAATTGATAAAGCACAATACCAGCATGCACAACATGGCACCGACACGGGGTAATTCGGCAGTTATGACCTGATGATCGACATGTTATCGGTACATCCAATTAACTGCAGAAAAATCTGCTGGATACTGAAATAATTACTGCAAAGACGAAACAGAAGAATCCCGGTCATAATTCGCACTTGAGCCGACTTCAATAACAAATCAACTGCATCATATTGTAACCTGACCAGACAGGTAAGGCACAGGAATTGAATAACGCTCTTAACTGAGGAGTGTATCTTACACTCTGGGCTTCTGCACCCGAAAGTAGCCACCGAATGGCGATGTAAAGAGTCCACAGATATACCGTAAACAAAAGGCGAGTGTAGCTGCGTTGTAGACTACACTTCATATCAGTCACATATGTTAAAGTATGAAGCAAATTGATTATTTGGAGATCGCGTAAAACTTGTGAAATATTATACAGGATTATATTAGGCCAGCAGAGATTTGGTTTTGTGTCGCGCCATACTAGCATCATCTCTATATATTGTATAGAAGCAGCAGTGCAGCAAGATCCATGAATTAAATAATAAATAACAATTGCACAATGGAAGGCGATCGGTGCCATACAGAAATAACAGCGTTGGTAAATCAGCGAGAAAAACGGCTTCGAACAGACGATCGGATGCGATGTGATAGCTTGGCAGCTTTCATGCCAAACGTAATTCGTACAATTGAACGGCAGATTCGTCCGAGCTGTGACAACGATGCATTAACATTGTATTCGTGCGACTGTGAGCTGTGCCGCTGTACGCGTGCTGGGCACTGCAGCTCCGAACCAGGCTATAATTCAACAACAAGTAGCAAGGAATTAACCATGCCTTCAATCGTGCTGAATAAAGCGTAAAGAGACTTAAGTCCTTACCTGAAAATAATGCGCCTGGGACCCAGGCTCAGCACTAGACAGGGCACCTGCGGAAGATTTGGACATTTTCACTTGCACCATCTAATTTAAAGCGCAGGGAGGCGGGCTGTGCAGTGGCACGGGCTTGTGCTAGAAACGGCGATACGAAATGCATTGATACTGTAAACGCAGGGGAAGGAAGGATTCACCACAGTGTAACAGTACACTAGGACAGTACACAGGGCACTGCAAAAATATGTATTTTAACAGAGAACAGTACTGAGAAATGAGATTAATGGACATAAATATGTATAATCCACTGTAACAGAGCCCTGTGCCATGTCCCGCGCGGGCGCGTCAAAACCTGTGGTATGTAGCTTTGTAAGAATTGGTTCCTGACAATGAAACAGTCTCTCTCTCTCTCTCTCTCTCTCTCCTGCGTCCCCCAGTCCTCCATATGTCTGGACGGTGTTTCTTGCAAAAAACTAGAACGATGAAAATACAATATCAACTTTTTTTCCCCCAGGAAACACCTTTAACTGAAACTCAAAATAATAGATTAAAAACGTGTTTGCATTCGTTTAATTTTTGGTATTTAAGACTACATTTATTGCAACATTACAGTCTGAACAAAACAGGGATCAAAGATTTGTGCACATACATTCTTATGCATGTTCACACAGCAGCTGTAAATATGTCTTTTTATGGAATCGCGTAAACTGACGCACCCTAAAACACATTAGCTAACACACTCAGGGTTATCCATCCTATAATTCAGTGTTATCCCTCACTTCTTTGAAGGCAGAGAGAAATCTAAACCCCTGGTCAAGACCGACTGCAGGACTTGAGGCCCTCCAGCTCACGGCTGGATCTCTATGTAATTCCACCTGAGCTTCAGGAACAGGAATCTCATAACACTGAAGAAACATGAAACATTGTGGTACCAAGGTCTTCTTTTCTAATTCTTGCTCACTTTCTTAAAAAAGTAAATACACAGATTTTGGCTGAATACTGTGCTTTATACTCCTTAGATGGTTTAACAGTTTTCACTAAGAACTTTAAATAATTTGTCAAATCACTTTCTTATTAAATGTCACAGTTCTGAAACATCTCAAATTGTGGGAATTTTCTTTTTGTTGCTGTTTATTTAATGTTGGCTATTTGTGTGTTCACTTCCCCTGCATTAATTATCTGCCGTTTGTATTTCTGCTTATTATAATTCCATTCGCATTAATAATTTGGGACACCAGAAAAGTCTGTAGAGTTCTGCTTATACCCAGCTCCTCATATGAGTACACACACAGGAATTGGCATTGCCCACTGCCTATGTGTTTCAAGCTGTGGCCCTCTGTGTATTTGGGCACATTGCCAGGAGCTTTTTGTAAAAAAATAAAGACAGCCAGTCAAAACAGCTGTAATGATCCAGGAGGATGAGTCTCCCACACCTGAAACCACTGCCACCCCCGCCCATGTTACTGGCCTCAGGCCTATTGGAACCAGGGCCAGGTACAAACCACACTCCTCTGAGGGAAGGTAGAGAAATGGACACAAGTTAGTGCATGTTAAGCCTGTGGCAATTTTAATTCTGCTTACATTTCCTTTGTTCAATTACTAAAGTAAACATCTTCAGTATTACATTGTGGACTTTAACATTTAATTTCACAAGGTGCACTGTCATTTAACAATATTAAACAGAATAAAAATACAAAAATACACTTCATTAACGTACAATTACAGTGGCACTGGCTGCATATAACATACATAGTAAAAACATCAGCTCTTAAATGTAAACTCAAAAGAACAGAAAAGAAAAAGGCGCCTCGCCAGATAGGTTTCATTACAAAGAAAGCGGCGTTACTCAGTACTGCACACACTACTAAACTCTCATAATATACTGATAATCTCCTTTTCTGAATCTGTGCTAAGAGCAAAATTGCTTGGATACACATAAACAGACAACAAAAGTGAGGAAACGCGAAAAAACATTTTACGACTTGATAGAGGCTGACCGTTTGATATTATCAGCGATTAACCCGTATACCTTTTTTAACAGCTTTCTTACCCCAGTAACCCTTGAAATCATTTTCGAACACTTCGAACAAGTGTTTTAAAAGTTAACTAACTGTATAACTTTATTTTTTCCCGGAGGATCCGCCGGATGTAGGCTAGCAGTCGCTACTGCCAGCTAACTAGTGTACACTAACCTTTTTAATAAATGAACATGTTTAAACATTACAAAATACTTTAATTATACTGCAAATATATTAACTTAAAAACATGTACGCAACAATTTACAATTTAACAAGACCTAAATCATTGATAACAAAGAAGATATTTGTACCTGAGGGAAGGTGGAGAAACGGACGCTGGCCAGTGCGCGTCTTCATGGCACGCTACGGTCGTTACTCAAAACCCAGCACGAGGACGCCACTCAGGCATATGGCGCGAAATATCTAACAGGAGTACTACTCAATAAAGAGTTTATAATTTATAAAAAAAAATGAAATAAGAGGGTGCCCGTTTTTTACCTAACCACAGTTGGATTCCCAAACCTCTACAACCACAACACCTCTGCTCAGGGTCTGCCCCAGGCTGAGCAAATGACAACCCAACAAACCAGGTGTAAGAGTTAACACTATACACACGCACACACAAACACCCAAATGCACGCCCACTCACAAATGCACACCTAAAACAGGTAAATGTGCATACAGAGATGTACTACACAAAATATTTTTAATCATTGCATAGGAAGTTCACACAATAATCATTCTTATAGTTTAGCAGGCTAATTTAATTTAAAATCATTTGTAGAATGGCATAACGAATAGCATACAGAATGTTCTATTTGTTAACAAACAATGAAAAACAAACTTGAAATACAGAATAAATCAACCAGATATATCTGGCATATCTAAAAGGATGTTTTAAAAACTAAGATTCAAAAAACCAAGTTAAATGATAGATGTAATGTGGTGTGTGTGTGTGTGTGTGTGTGTGTGTGTGTGTGTGTGTGTGTGTGTGTGTGTGTGTGTGTGTAAGTGTGAGTGTGTATGAGTGTTTGTGTGAGTGTGTGTGTGTATATGAGTGTTTGTGTGTGTGTGTGTGTGTGTGTGTGTGTGTGTGTGTGTGTGTGAGAGAGAGAGTGAGTGTGAGAGAGAGAGAGTGTATGAGTGTGTGTGTGTGTGTGTGGCCAGGATTCAACCAAAGGTGAATGTTTGGTATAGCTGTTCATCCTGGTATAAATATTTTGCTCAACTGTTCGTTTAGGCATAAATATTTGGTGTGAATTTTTTTTCCAATTGCTTGCTTGTCTCCAGCAGGTTGGAGAAGCTCAGCTGGACATGGGCTTTGAGTGGTTCATCAGCTGTTTTGCCATTGGCTCCCTCCTTTCTCTCAGTCTTTGGAGAGGCTGACATAGATGCTTGCACAGCAGCGGGACATGGAGGTGCAGAGTGGAGCAATGAAGATGTTCACCACACTGAGCCACAACGAGCGAACACAGGGTAGGCAGGAATGAAACACCTGCACACATGGCATCACACACCTGAGAGAAAGAGATCGCAATGGAACTCACACACCTGTGAGTGAGAGATCGCACAGTCACTCACACACCTGAGAGAGAGATCACACTGCCACTCACACACCTGTGAGTGAGAGATCGCACAGCCACTCACACACCTGCCACTCACTCACACACCTGAGAGAGAGATCACACAGTCAATCACACACCTGAGAGAGACCAATATCACACTGCCACTCACACACCTGAGAGAGAGAGATCACACAGTCACTCACACACCTGCCACTCACTCACACCTGAGAGAGAGAGATCACACTGCCACTCACACACCTGAGTGAGAGAGACCACATACCTGAGAGAGACCGACACACTGCCACTCACCACCTGAGAGAGAGAGATCCACTCACACACCTCACTCACACTGCCACTCACCTGAGAGAGAGAGATCACACAGTCACTCACACACCTGAGAGAGTGATCACACAGTCCCTCACACACCTGAGAGAGAGAGATCACACAGTCACTCACACACCTGAGAGAGAGAGATCACACAGTCACTCACACACCTGAGAGAGAGAGATCACACAGTCACTCACACACCTGAGAGAGACCGATATCACACAGTCACTCACACACCTGAGAGAGACCGATATCACACTGCCACTCACACACCTGTAATTATTCTACAACACTAATGTGATATTGTGGGTTCATCACATCAGCTGATGTAAAGTATATAAAAATGTAAAGATATAAAGAATGACAATACTTTGTGGTGTGAAGTATCACAATGATGAAATGGAATTGTGCCACTGTACATTTTTAATTATGTGGAAATGACTATGAGTAGCCATGGAGAGAGTGGCAGTGCTGCGAGGCTTTGGGAAGGGCAGTACCAGATGTGCAGGCAGGCCACGCAGGCAAACAAGCAGCCAGAGAGCAGGGACACGGGCACGGCCAGCAGCAGCGTCAGCACGCGGTAGCTCCAGAGACGGGCCGACTCAAACCCGATGCTGCTGTACACCCACACGCGGTCACAGCTGTGCGGAGACACCGGCTCAGCCAGGACATCACAGAACTCCACCTGACAGAGAATTAACACAGGGCACAGGTAACACACCTCCACAATCACCTGAGGGACACACACACACACACATACCTTCAGGGACTGGTTAATGCCATATGGTACATGCACACAAACATACAAACGCACACGCATGTGCGAGCACACTCACACATACGTGCACACACTTGTACATATGCGCACCAACACACGCACGTGTACACACGACCCACACAAGCATGCATACACAACTGTGTGCTCACACACATTACAAGTGCACACACACACATACACACACACACATACATACGTGTACACACACACAGACACACCTTCAGGTGCTGGTTGATGCCATATGGGTCTCTGGACTCCAGCTGGGAGAGTGGGGGCATGTCTGAGAATTCTGGAGGCATGGCTGAAGAGAATTGTGGGGGTGGGGGCGGAGTCTCTTGCAACTTATTCTCTTCCTCATCCTCTTCATCATCGTCAATTTTGCACTCCACCAGATACTCATCTGACACCATGGTGACCACTGAGCAGCACAAGACAGCTAGAGAATCACCTTCATCATTGTCATAGTCATTGTCTTTATCATCATCATCATCATCATCATCATCATCGCAATAGCAATCTTAATCACAATTAAAATACCTACATATAAAACGCAATTGTATTCCCAGCCTCCACAATCGCATTCATTGGTGCCGTCAGCTACACAAAACCACACACACAAGCACACTGCTAATACACACATGTAAGCCTACAGCCAATACTTACACACTAACATACAGCTAACACATACTCACACACACACAAACACACACACTACTACACATTACTACCCAGGGCATGGCAGTGGCACTGTAGTATCTCCTCTTTTGCTTGATTAGGCATACCATAATGAGCATTCCTCCCATGGTGAGGGGGTGCCTCTATGTTGGGATTCTGATTTTTGACCTCGCTCAGGGAGGTGAGAGGGAAAAGAGGAAAGAGTAAAAGTGAAAGATTCCTTCTCTTCAGTGAGTATCAGATGGTAAGAACCCAAACATCTGAACAAGGACCTGTGCCCAACCACAAACCCCAACACCCCAGAGCCACACCCCACACCTTACACCTACCCGTCTGAGAGCTCTCTCATCCAGATCAAAAGCAAACAGGCAGCTGGTGGGTCCTGGGGTCCTTCAGTTAGCGTTGTTAGCAATGTTAGCAATATTAGCAGTGATTATAATTTGTATGAGGCCCTCTATCCTGCACTAAGGGTTGCGCTGTCCCAAACCCTAACCCAAACCCTGACCCCCTCTCACAAACACAAGCCAATCCTCTGCCCTGTCTGAGGCTGTCTGGATTGACACATGTGGATCTGCAGAGAAAGCCAGTGGGACAGTCCTGCTCCCCATGCATGTGGTGAGGCCTGGGGCCGTGGGGCACAGCAGGGTGGGGAGGGCGCATCTGTGTGGGGCAGAATTAGACCAGAGAGGGGCTGGGGTTATTTTTGGGCTCGGAATGAAGGGTGGGAGGGGGTCAGGTTACAGGGTGAATCTCTTCTCTTGTGTCTTGTATTTAGGAAGGACACAGATACAGTACACACACCCTACAAATATCTGAACATAGCCACGACTCAGCCACTCACACATACACACACACACACACACACACACGCACACAAGACCATTCACACACTCCGTAACACTGTACACTGTCGTGCTCTAGATAAGATATTAATAACCACACATAGACACAATCAAACATACATATCAGAATCTATATAATTTATTTTCATTATCATTATATTTTTAAACAGCAGTAATTTGAGTGACGGACTGACAGATGAGTTATGTGAGTAGGATCACAATGGCTGTGAATGTTGGTGCAGACTGTGCCCAAAAACAAAGTTTAGAACACATTTTTTTGTGTTCTCTCTCAGAAAATGGAATAACCGAACATTTTCCTGTCTTTTCAGTGTACAAAACCTTTTCTTCTCTCTCTTATTTCTCTTCTCATTGGCTATTCTTCCTCAGAGGGTTGCCCTGCTCTCATTAGTGCCCCCTGCAGACTGTACCATCACACCCTGTAACTTCAGCAGGACTGCTGGGAGGAAAACATACTTTAATGTCCTCACAGGCCCACCGTAGCACAGAATACACATGTGCTACTGTCAGTCCACTGCAACCATGTGGGGGAGGAGGGGCAGTGTTATTTTTACATGTTTTAAACGCTGGTGTACATGTGACACTGATGTCCAGTGTTCCTCCAAAAAAAAACAAACAGGTCACCCCAAAAAAAGCATTGCTGCAAGAACCCATCACCCCAAAATAAGTGTTACCCCAGAACAGAGGAACAGACTCCCCCTGCTGCAGGCACCTTCACCTCAGTCAGATACCCCTTAAAAATCTCATCTGCAGAAAATAAAAACCTAATACATGTGTCATAAAACATTGGCTCAAAATACTTATATAACTCTTAAAGCAATGAAAAAGAAAATATTAACCAGTACAAAATTTGGGGTCTATGCACAGATCAAAGTGAAGCATTGGTAGTAACTAGTTCTAGACTGTAGAATGTGAATGAGGCTTTCATGTGGTTCAGCGTCTGGCACTGAGTGACTAAACAGATACCACAGTCATCTGCACATTGTCTGTGAGTGCCTCACATTATTTGGCTCATGCCTTGAGCATTCGGGACATTTTCATCGTAGGGTCTACAGCAAGCAAAGCATCTCAATAATCTCTTACAGCACCATCATTTGGCTAATATCTGCTGACATACCTGGTGTGACGGCCTGTTTGGAACAATTGTGGAAAATCAGGCAATAGAAAAGGATTAAGATGTTAAGCTAGATGGGGGCCATACTCCGTGATCACTCCAACACAATGTACCCATCTATTAAGATGTTAAGCTAGATGGGGGCCATACTCCGTGATCACTCCAACACAATGTACCCATCTTCAAAGTCAAAGATTTTTGGGGCATTTGAGAAAACAAAATGGAGATGGCAGAAACAACCTCATATGAAAACAGCTGGTCCTTAGGCACCCAAAAAACACCAAAGATTTCAAGGATTGTCTTCCCAACTGCCAAAAATACATAAATAAAACAGAGGGAGGCTATGCTCCTGCAGCTATGCACTTCATCCATTTTTTCAGACGAGAGCAATTTAAGGTATTTTCTGATCTCCGTGTGATTCTAAAATCCTCAGGTAAACCTGTAATGCTCAAAACAGGCCTGCTAAGGAAAAAGGTGTTCTCAGTTCAAAACGACTGGACCCGATAACTCAGTTTAACATCTTTGCGCTTCCTGGCCAGTCTCACAGTCATGGCAAGTGCACAAATATACACTTTTCCTCTTCATTACCATGGAATTAGGAGGTCTCTAGACAGATCCACAGAGCCAGGTCCATTGTGTTTTGGCACTGTAAGAATGTCTGTTCACATTACACAATTCACCATTTAAATCACTTGAATATAAGACATAACATAGGAACAGAATTTAGAAATAAATCAAAAAGAAAAAAAATTGCGTTCAGAACTCACAATTTGCCATTTTCCCAGCATACAAACATATTAAAGGAATGTGCTGAGGTGCTGCCGGGAGAGCCGCAGCGCAGTACGAGATTTCCCCAAATCACGTGCAGGGTTAAACCTCTGCTCCAAGACATCCAGCATTTACTTCACATTTCAGTCACAGAGCAAGGACGTTCCCACAACGTCACAGTCACAAAGAGACCATGTTTCCATTGGAAAAGATAAATAATGAAAGGTTAATTGTATAAGAGAATGTTTCAGTTCCAATAAATGTGTCTGCACTATACCAGTGAGCTTGAGTAAAGATGGCTGTTAATCAGATCACTCATAGACCCATTCTATAACTCATCTCCAGTTATGAGACACACCTAACCAGCACCTGCTGTTCCCTGCCCACTCCACATGGAGTGTGTGTGCGCTGACACAGACGTGTGGGTGCAAGTGAAGTATTTTACATGGCTGTACTTTCTAGCTATGGTTGTGGTTTATAGTTTATATTTATCCATCACAATGGAAACAGGTCTTTACACACGGTTGGTTTGGAGGGGAATTCAGTTCTGCATGGAGCAGGACAGAGCTGTTGCCTCTCCTCCTTTTTTTGCTCTTCCTTCCCTCAGTCCTGCTGCTCTGCAGGCTTGAACAGGCCCCGCCCCCTCAATCCAAACCCACCCTTCCGCTGAGCAGGGCGGGGCATGGAAGTGGGTGGCGATGACGCTGCTGAGGGCGGGGCATGGATGGGCTCCAATGGCGGCTGGCGGGACAGGAGCTCCTTAAATACTGAATTCATTTGCCGACTGACCTCCTGTAAGAGAGAGAGGGAGGAGGGGAGAGAGGGGGAAAGGGTGGAGTGGATAGAAGGAAAGTTTAATAAATTGTTAGTACAAGGAGTACAGTATCTTTGCAGTGGTGAATACTGATGTAGCAGCTACACATAGCTACAGTGTTACACATAACAATACTGTTATGCATGGCTACAGTGTTACACATAACAATACTGTTATGCATGGCTACAGTGTTACACATAACAATACTGTTATGCATGGCTACAGTGTTACACATAACAATACTGTTATGCATGGCTACAGTGTTACACATAGCTACAGTGTTACACATAACAGTACTGTTATGCATGGCTACAGTGTTACACATAGCTACAGTGTTACACATAACAATACTGTTATGCATGGCTACAGTGTTACACATAGCTACAGTGTTACACATAACAGTACTGTTATGCATGGCTACAGTGTTACACATAGCTGCAGTGTTAAGAATGGCTACAGTGTTACACATAACAAAACAGTGTTACGCATGGCTACAGTGTTACACATGGCTCAGCTACTATCTGAGTGACAGCAAGTACTGCAGCTGAGAGAAAAGCACTCCTGACCTTATCAACCTGTACTGTCTGTCTGTCTGCAGCACCCATCTGTTTGACACTCTCCAGCGTGTTTCTCCTCTCCTGCAAACTGAGAAAGACAGAGAGGCTGACTTTTTGAATTTCAAAAAGTACATTATTTCATTACTCATCTAAGTAGCGAAACCATAAACAAGCTATAGAACACACAAGACAGTAAAACAATATGGAAAGGGAAAAAACAAAGAAAGAAAAGCTCACAAAAATAAATGTCACATGCCAACCTAACATCCCCTGATGGTTCTCATTTAGTCACTAAAACTCACCGATATTAAGATGCTGCAATTTAAGATGTTCAAAACAAATTTGGTGTTCTAACTAAATGTTAGAATGCCACATTTGTTCAACATTACATAACTTTGTAGATAGGATCAACAGGAACATACCCGGGATGCTGCCGCCCTGGGCCGGGCGAGTGGGGGGGCAGGATGAGTCTCCCTTCGGGCAGCTGCAGGGGTAATTTACGCACAGGACTGATGCTACTGCCCCCCCGTTGCCTCCCAGGGAGTGATGCACTGTCACTATTCACCCTCAACCTGAGAGCCAGACAAACAGATGTCATTTTATGAAGCAGAATCAAATAATTATGTGATCAACTTTTGTGAGTACGTCTTAAATACTAAATATTTTATCCAACTGAATTTCACTGAATTTAAAATATTTGCCACAGTGATCTTGACAACTCCCTAAGCTAACTTGTAATAACCCCCACCCCCATAATTTAATATAATACTAACAGTAATAATTTCACAGAAGTACTAGTAACATTACCATGATATTATCATCTAAACTTTACAACAGATGTGAATAGAATGCAGTGATTACCATGGAGACATGCATAAGTGAATGTGAATAGAATGCAGTGGTTACCATGGAGACATGTGAATTATTGTAAACAGAATGCAGTGGTTACCGTGGAGATGTGTAAATTAATGTAAACAGAAAGCAGTGGTTACCATGGAGACATGTGTAAATGAATGTAAATTGAATGCAGCAGGTACCGGGTGCCGTGGTCAGTGAGCTGCTGGTCCTCAGACAGATTGCCAGTGCTGCCACCTCTGCTCTCCTCCCTCCTCCCTCGCTCCTGCCGCCGGCTGCCCCTGAGGAACAGAGAGGAGAGTGCAGGTTAGTAACCCAAAGTAGAACATTGTATGAAACACAGTTCCTGAATAAGTGTAAAGATTAGGGACATTATCTGCCTCAATGAAGGGGCACAGTGTGGCAGGGCTCAGCCTAACTCACCCATCAGAAACACTGATGTACTTGTGAGGGATTAGTCCTTTGACTCCGCCCAATTCACCTCTCCACCAGTCTGAAGACGCCTTGCTGTGCAGCAGGAGATGATCCCCCAGCTTGAATGACAGCTCTGCAGATGACCGAGCGACGTAATCAAACATCGCCACTGCGTCCCACTCTACAGCAGAGACCAAAACACCAAACATCAGCACTGAGGGACTAAAACACTGCTGGAGAGCAAAAATATAATACCAGCATTCTTTTCCATCTTTGTGATGACAATGAAGAATTTTCCAGCACTGTTGCAAAAGCCCAAGCCATGGAGGGTGCATGGTAAATACAAAAGCCAGGCTGAATGGGTGAGCAGCCCACTGCGGCACCGCAAACACTCCACGTATATATAATATATGTATACAGCTATAGGAGTGGACCCATGCAGATTTCCATTGTTGGGATTTTGTCTTGTAGTACTTCAATGGGCAAGGCAACAGCATTCTGTGGCAGTGATATTATCGAAACATTACTATTGACTGTGGTGCCTAAACAATTTTCTGACTCACATGGTGTCCTTGACATGACTTCAGTTGATAAAAAGCTGAAGATTTATGGCCATTCTGCAAGCATGAATGTAAGCTATTGGTCTCTTTACCCTGAATGTAAGCGGTTGGTCACTTTACCCCTGAAGAAAGCAATTGGTCACTTTACCCCTGAATGTAAGGTATTAGTCACTTTACCCCTGAATGTAACTGATTGGTCACTTTAATCATATTTAACTTCAGAAAAAAACACCTTGTTCTTACAAAGCAATATTATTTTTCTTTTTACTTTTGCAGTGTAGCTCTGCACTGGTCACATTTTTAAAGTGTAAATGACAAACATCACAAATAGTTGTGAAATGACTGCTGATGGTTTCATATGCACCATCTCAGGGCAGGATTAAAACACCTGGGGCACGTTTCTCAGTTCACACAGTCAGTCTCAGGAAAATGTGACACTTCCTCTGTAGTCTTAATTAAAAATAAACCCAGCAGATTTCATAACACACAATTACACAGAACTTACATAAAAAACAAGAAATAATGACAGTAAAATGTTCTGTTTAAGAAGTATTACAGCAATATTGTACCAATATAGTACCAGTATTGCTGTAGCATAATTGGCCACCAGGAGGAGCAACTGTTACATTTCTAGTTGACTTCTAGTCTTCATCATACCCTTAGTTGAACATCTACATTTCAAGGTCCATGTTGTAGTAAACACAAAGGGAATTTAGCATGGTTATGAGCAGAGCCTGTCTCAGATATAGAAACTGACTGTTGCACTGCCTGGACATATCCACCATTCTTTGACCTTTAACCTTTAACCTTTGAAATGTTATTCTTAATTAGCACTGTTTAGCTCCCACACATAAATGGAGGTTTTTCAGTTGAGCAGTGCCTGCAGTGCATTTCTCTGCATGTCTACAGGAGTGTGTGCATGTGTGTGCTTGTGTATGTCTTTTTGACTTTTGTGATTTAGTTTGTGTGTGCATTTACATAACTACGTGTGTGTCAACATGAGTGTGTTTGGTTGTGTGTCCATTAGAGGGTGTTCACATGTACTCACCGTCCTCACTGTGCAGGTGCTCAGAATCTCCCTCTCCCTCCTCTGTGATTGGCTCGCTGCAGGAAAACGATGGCATTGCAGCAGTGAGGTCACCATGCAGGCCTTAGGTATGGCTCAAAGCCAAAAGCCTTTCTGTCTAATCAGGCTCGCCTCACCAATACTTTCCCAGTCAGAAGCCTTTCCCCAATCCCCAATACTTATGCCCAATCACATGCCTCCTACCCGTAATTCTGCCCAATCACATGCCTCCTACCCATAATTCTGCCCAATCACATGCCTCCTACCCGTAATTCTGCCAAATCACATGCCTCCTACCCGTAATTCTGCCCAGCCGCAGGCCTCTCACCAGTAATTCAGCCCAATCACATGCCTCTCACCAGTACTCCTGCTCCAGTGTCATGCACTTCTCGTACACGGGCCCCTGCAGGTCGGAGGGGAAGATGAGCTCGTGCTGGAGGATCATGGTTTTCACCAGCGCGTTGATCTGTGGCTGCAGTGTGACTGCGTCACCTGACTCCGCCCCCCTTAGCAAGCTGGGCCCAAAGCACACCGCCAAGTTATAGGGCTGCATCATGTTCTCATCGCTGTACTGGGAAACACTGAACAAACACGCACATGCACACATACAGACACACACACACACACATATATTGGATTTTCCACCAT
>CM040754.1:117500-127500 GCA_022829145.1 Albula goreensis
CACACGTACACATACACAACCACGCACGCAGTCACATATACACACACACGCACAAATAGATGCATGCACTCACACATACACAAACGCGTGCACACATGTTCCTGCATGCACACACAGAACTATACCTGCGTCCTAGACATCCGCCTCCTCCTCCTAAGCGGGGGTTACAAGGCAAGAGGAATGTGGTGGAGGAGAAGAGGGGGCAGTCAGATGAATGGACAGAGCAAAGGATGAACAGAGCAGGATGGAGGGAAGTGCACGTACAGGGGAACACAGACAGAAGAGAAAGCTGGTTAGCAGCGCAGCAAGGACAGGGCACAACCCCTCCCCTCACCTGGACCCACTCATCACAACCCCTCCCCTCACCTGGAGCAAGATTCCAATATTATATTATGGTCTACCTGCATAACACAAAAAGTATGTATATGTCTCATTTCACACTGTGCAGAGTTATTATTATTATTATGCAAATTAATAAAAAAATATCAGTAATATTTAAATTAATCCTGTTGGGATGATAGGTGCTGGTCCCACAATGAGCAAGCTGGCAGTAGTGACCAGAGGCCTACCTACCAGTGAAATGATCATAACTATAGCTCCTAACCCTACTGACACTATTTATGATATATAACATGAAGATTTTATTTTAATCTTTTATTTTGGTTAAGTCTTTATTTAGTTATTCAATGTTTGTTATGATATAAACACAATAGTGCTCGTTTAATGCAAGTATTTATTTATATTTATAACACACATTTCAAAATATTCATAATCAAAACAGTCTATATCATAATGTTATATTTTTTGGACACAAACAAGCACATGTGCTGGAGGAGTATTGTCATTCAGAAATAGAACAGTGTAAGGCCCTTTAGACACACTGCATTGAAAACAGCACTTTTTTTTTCTTCAGAAACATAACTTAGCCAATTAACTGTAGTGAATGCTGACTTTGTGAGTGTGAAAGATAAAACACACTGTGTAAATAATGAACAGGTCCAGGCCCTGCCTCTGGTGGCAGTGGTGAAGCAGTGCATGATGGGAGAGGTGTTTGGCTGTAGTGCTAACCATTTGGCAGAGAGGTGTTACCAGAATAAAGAACAGAACAGGGCTATATACAGCAGTGAGACTCTGACAGGCCAGGAGCTGCAGAATCACTGTACAAAATGGTGGGGCTACATCCGGCAATGAGTGGCTGACAGGCAGCTGTGTCACAGGGCCTTGGTGTGTTGGTGTCTTCCCCGGGGCAGAATCTGGCAATCATCTCCCTCAGCATACAAACTAGCCAGGGGCAGCATTTGGTCCTGCACAGGTATGCCAACACAACATCGGGCAGATCCTGCACAGGTATGCCAACGCAGCATCGGGCAGGTCCTGCACAGGTATGCCAACACAGCATCGGGCAGGTCCTGCACAGGTATGCCAACACAGCATCAGGCAGGTGGCCATGCTGTATGGTAACTGTGGCCTGCGTGCCTGCAGCTCAGGGTACCTCAGAAAGCGGCAGCATTGCTGGCCTGTGTACTGTAGTGGGAGCCTCTGGGAGAAGACACACTGTGTTTGGGCAGAGAGAAGCAGAGCAGACTCAAGCAGGAAGCAGCAGAGCAGGGAAAGGCAGCGCTAGCCCAGTTTACATCATATCCCTGCTGAAGTGTTTACCTGTATGAAGGAGAGCATGTCTCCACTGAAGAGTTTGTGGTTGTACTGGGAGCATGGACGAGCCCTCCGCACGCGCAACGACCTGCTGGAGTGTGCTCTGGGAATATAGGGCGCAACGTACTGTGACACTGTACACACTCACACACACACTGCACCCTACACACTCTGTGCACACTATACACACTAATACACACACTACACCCTACATACTCTGTCCACACTATACACACTCACACACACATTACACCCAACACACTCTGCACACACTATACATATTCACACACACACAACACCCAACACACTCTGTACATACTATACACATTTACACATACACTACACCAAACACACTGTGTACACACAATACACACTGACATTCATATACAACACCCAACACACCACACTCAACATTATACTACATACATTTATACATTGTCCACTATATACATAAGGCGTACACTTTCCACACTCACACCCACAGACTCGTACACTATACAATACACCATCTGTATAAGCTGTACCCTCCTATACACTATAAATAGACACTGTATACATTGTACACACACTTTTCAAACTATGCACACTATATGGACCACACACACATAGACACACACGCACACACACACTCTGCAACACTAGGCTTTAATACACAAATGTAAATGCTCATATTAGGCCATAGGTGGTGTTTATATCAACATACTGCTTTTCCCAAAAAACCAAAAAGGAAATTGCACATACATGTTTGACACTGCTGCTCAACTAACTACAAGCAATACAAAGGCTGACTACTGCATCCCTGAAACTCACATTATCAATGACTTCATGAACTTCTTTGACAGCAAAATCTTAAAGATTAGAGACACAATAGAAAAGCTTCCCTCCATTTCGATCTCCTCTTTAGTTCCTTATGGACCAATTATACCTATTCACACCTATTGATTTCAACGAAATCTCTTTATTAATCAATTCTAGTTACAGCTCCACTTGCTTGTTAGATGCTGTACCGACACAGGTCTTAAAACATCTGCTGCCTGAAATTGGCAAAACCTTATTAAATGCTATCAATGCTTCCCTTATGTCTGGTTGTATACCTCAGTCCTTTAAAGTAGCAGTTATCAAGCTTATTCTCAAGAAGCCCCATCTAAATCCAAATGATCTGTCGAACTACAGGCCAATTTCAAACCTCCCTTTCCTCTCAAAGATCTTAGAAAAAGCAGTAACAGAGCAACTTTGCTCCTTTCTTCAGACCCATAATGCCCCAGAAGTCTTTCAGCCTGGTTTAAGACCTCATCACAGCATGGAAACTTCACTTCTCAAGGTAGATAATGGTTTACTCCTCTCTACTGACAATGGCCAGATCTTCCTACTTGTGTTTCTAGACTTAAAAGCAGCCTTTGATTCTATTGATCATTGTATGCTCTAAGACTGACTTGAATCTGTGCCTGGACCTCTGCTGTTCTCCTTGTACATTTTACCTCTTGGCAATATTTTACATAACCATGACATTCATTTCCACTGTTATGCAGATGATACTCAGTTGTACATATCAGCCAAACCTGATGCCTTCCTGAGATTATTAAAAATGGAAACCTGCATCAAAGATATAAAGGAATGGAAGGTTAAAAATGTTCTCCTCCTAAACTCAGATAAACCTGAAATGCTGGTTACTGGCCCAAAGTCCACTAGGAGCAGGCTGTCCAACATCACTCTGCACCTTGATGGTGTCTCTGTGGCTTCAAGTGCAGTCACCAGAGATCTTGGCGTCATTATTGATCCTGAGTTATCCCTTGGTAAACATATAAAAACTCTTCTAAAATTTCTTACTCCCATTTGAGGAATACAGCCACAATCCCGAAAATTCTGTCAGCTCAGGATGCTGAAAAGTTAGTCCATGCTTTTGTTCCATCCAGCCTGGAATATTGCAATGCCCTCCTGCCAGGATGTGCAAATGCCTCCCTAAAGCCCCTCCAGCTGGTTCAAAGTGCAGCTGCCCGAATCCTCACAAAAACAAAATGCTCTCAGCACATCACCCCAGTTCTAGCTTCTCTTCACTGGCTACCCATAAAATTCACATTGACTGTAAAATACTCCTTCTTACATATAAGGCTTTGAATGGGCTCGGCCTGCACCACCTTAATGATCTTCTCCACCCCTGTATTCCCCAGCGATCACTTGCTCCCAAAATGCAGGATTTCCCATAGGTCATAGAGTGGGTAAAAGTACCGCAGGCGGCAGAGGCCTTCATATCGAGCCCCTATTCTATGGAACAACTTACCCACTGAACTTCAGGGAGCAGACTCTCTCTCTTCCTTTAAGACTAAGCTCAAAACATACCTATACAGTAAACCCTTTAGTTGAGGGACACGGCCTGGTGTTGGCATGGATCATAGAGTCTCTGGTGGACTGAGTGGTTATTGCTGTCACTACATCATGGAATAGAGACTCTGTGTTAAGCTGCTCTGCCATGTTCTGGTGTTGACTGCCTTAGGATCACCCTGACTGTGCTGACCCCATGCCCTATGTCTCTTTGGTATGCTGCCACTGTGCCAGCCTGCTAGGGTTTGTCCTTATTGCACATGGGCACCTCTTTCCCCCCTCTCCTTTCCTGCTTCTCCGATTTTCATTCCTACCAGCTACACCTTCCACTGATCACTGCTTTGCTCTGTTTTTATCTCCCTGTTTTAGGGTCTTGCCTGGAGCTGAAGCTCCAGCACCCCAACCTTCTCTGGCTGAGCTTTCTCCCCATCCTGCCTGTTCCACCCTCCCTGTGTCAACAACTGGACCCCACTACTACTTAACTGTATTGCAACTAACTATCTGTTTATTTTACATTAATTGTTTTATCATTGTATATTATTGTTATTATTGTAAAAGATTTCATTACTTATTGAGTGAGTATGATTCATGTAAGATATTTTTCTCATATTACAATATGACACTTAATTTACTCATGTTTAACTGTTTGTCTGCCCGGTGCTGGCCAGAAGCAGATGGGCTCCCCCTCTGAGCCAGGTTCTGCTCAAGGTTTCTTCTGGTTGTCAGGGAGTTTTTCCTTGCCACTGTTGCTTTGTCTTGCTGTGAGGGCGTTTTAGGCCTGGGATCAATTTTAAAGCTGCTTTGTGACAACTTGTAAAAAGCGCTATACAAATAAAATTGAATTGAATGTAATTCTTCAAACATTCAACTCTCAATGTATTTGTATTTTTGTGGTGTGCAAAATATTTTGAAGTCAGCAGTCACAGTAAGGATTTTTAAAATTCCAAAGGGCATTGAAGTATGAGGTAGAGAAACTAATTTGGCCAAACTGCAGAAGACTAGGACACTGCTACTAGCACAACAACCACCCAATCAACACACAGCACCTATACCTGGAGGGGTCACTGTCAATCGCTTCAGCTGGAGAAGAGAGAGCAAGAGAGAGAGGAAATATTATTGTTATTTATAAAACAATAGTATTATGTTAGTCTTTTTCTTTGAATTTATAACTGCTATGAAAAAAGTGGCTTATCACAGTTAGCATTAGCATGAGGAATCTTTATGCATACTGTCAGCGTAACACATCGAGCAGCAGTTCCATCTGAGGCAGTGTTCTTAACACAGAATAAAGGTAATCATGGCTTCCATCATTTTTTGTTTGATTTGCCATGAATTTTCATGATTTTATGGTTTTTCCATGATCTCTATAACTTTATCCACCTTTATCCCCCACCATTGTTGCAGTGACACAGAGGGGTAGTGCTGCATACCTTTGAGGATGGCATCCTTCAGCAGATCATGCTTGGCCTGCAGTTTGGAGATCAGAGAGCTCCCACTCAGGTGCTCCTTCACCTTCTGCAAAGGAGATCCAGCATTCACCAGGCTATTAGCACAGAGCCATTAGCATTACAGCAGCCATCTATAATCTACAGCTGATATTCTCCAAGCCATTAGAACTGCAGTTATACTCTTGCAGTCTTATAATCCACACAATGATCTCCATCCTCACTCTCCTCCACAGTTTCACCATGTGAGGGAAAATGCAGTTTAAAAAATCAGCTGTGATTCTTACAGTGAAGTAGTATCCCTCTGTCTCCTGCTGGTTTGCCCGGCGTTTGACCAGACTCAGCTTGCTGCTGGGGGCATCGGCCTCTTGTAATTGGCCCGTGGGGTGGTCAGGGGTGGGGTTACAGTCATCATCAGCAATGTTTTCCAGGAGGGCAGAGTGAGTGGCACGCAGGGTTTTACTGATCTGTAAGGTGGAGCAAAACCAGATGGCTGTTAACCAATCAAACATGAAACCTGCAGACACTGCCCCCTACAGGACTGGAGTTAAACCTGCAGACACTGCGGCCCTCCAGGACTGGAGTTGAACCTGCAGACACTGCCCCTTACAGGACTGGAGTTGAACCTGCAGACACTGCGGCCCTCCAGGACTGGAGTTAAACCTGCAGACACTGCCCCCTACAGGACTGGAGTTAAACCTGCAGACACTGCGGCCCTACAGGACTGGAGTTAAACCTGCAGACACTGTGGCCCTCCAGAACTGGAGTTAAACCTGCAGACACTGTGGCCCTCCTGGACTAGAATTAAACCTGCAGACACTGCCCCCTACAGGATTATGCTGTACGCCACCTGTGTCTGTTCTGTACTAGACTGTGCTGTACTCTTACTGAACCGTGCTTCAATCGGCCTGTGTTGTACTGATTACTATCAATGCTGCTCTGTGCTCACTGCTGCTCTTTCAGCCTCTTTGGAGGGAGGCATGTAAAACACATAAACACAGAAGTATATAAATACATATGAATATGTAAATCATACCTCCTCAGTCTCCAGGGTAATGGCAGCAAGTCTGGACTGCAGTTGCTGGAATCGGGTCTCCAGTTCGTACCTCACCTGGCTCTCTGCACTCACCTCGCACACCTGTAACAGGTAAGGAGGAGAATGTGCTGCAAGGCATACCACACAATCTCACCTACACACTAACATGCACACACATGCACATACAAATACATATGCAAATACATACACACACATACATATACCCACACACACACACACACTTACACAAAACATCCAAACAATGATACTGAGTGGATGAGTTAAAGGGTAAGCGGGGGTTTGAGGGGTTTACCTGGTCTCCCTCATGAGCTTGGTACTGGAAGCGGAAGGGCAGGCAGAACGTGGTGTTGTGGGCCTGCAGTAGGGCATCCCGGTCCTGGTTCTGGTCTAACCCGCTCACTGCACTCTCCAGCTGCTGCAGCCCGTTTCGCAGGTTCTCCTGGATCCGATGGCGGTTGGACAGGAAGCCCCGCATCACGCGTGTCAGAGAAACATGGTAACCCAGGTCCGTGCACTGAGAGAAACATAAAGGCAGGGTTACGTTAGGGCACCACATCACGCGTGTCAGAGAAACATGGTAACCCAGGTCCGTGCACTGAGAGAAACATAAAGGCAGGGTTACGTTAGGGCACCGCATCACGCGTGTCAGAGAAACATGGTAACCCAGGTCCGTGCACTGAGAGGAACATAAAGTGCAGGCAGGGTTACGTTAGGGCACCGCATCATGCGTGTCAGAGAAACATGGTAACCCAGGTCCGTGCACTGAGAGAAACATAAAGGCAGGGTTACGTTAGGGCACCGCATCACGCGTGTCAGAGAAACATGGTAACCCAGGTCCGTTAGGGTCACTGAGAGAAACATAAAGTGCAGGCAGGGTTACGTTAGGGCACCGCATCACGCGTGTCAGAGAAACATGGTTAACCCAGGTCCGTGTCAGAGAGGAACATAAAGTGCAGGCAGGGTTACGTTAGGGCACCGCATCACGCGTGTCAGAGAAACATGGTAACCCAGGTCCGTGCACTGAGAGAAACATAAAGCGCAGGCAGGGTTACGTTAGGGCACCGCATCACGCGTGTCAGAGAAACATGGTAACCCAGGTCCGTGCACTGAGAGAAACATAAAGCACAGGCAGGGTTACGTTAGGGGGTCCCAGGTCCGTGCATCACGCGTGTCAGAGAAACATGGTAACCCAGGTCCGTGCACTGAGAGAAACATAAAGCGCAGGCAGGGTTACGTTAGGGTCCCGCATCACGCGTGTCAGAGAAACATGGTAACCCAGGTCCGTGCACTGAGAGAAACATAAAGCGCAGGCAGGGTTACGTTAGGGTCCCGCATCACGCGTGTCAGAGAAACATGGTAACCCAGGTCCGTGCACTGAGAGAAACATAAAGTGCAGGCAGGGTTACGTTAGGGCACCGCATCACGCGTGTCAGAGAAACATGGTAACCCAGGTCCGTGCACTGAGAGGAAACATAAAGTGCAGGCAGGGTTACGTTAGGGCACCGCATCACCGTGTCATCACGCCAGGTCCGTGTGTCAGAGAAACATAAAGGCAGGGTTACGTTAGGGCACCGCATCACGCGTGTCAGAGAAACATGGTAACCCAGGTCCGTGCACTGAGAGAAACATAAAGGCAGGGTTACGTTAGGGCACCGCATCACGCGTGTCAGAGAAACGTAAAGGCAGGGTTACGTTAGGGCACCGCATCACGCGTGTCAGAGAAACGTAAAGGCAGGGTTACGTTAGGGCACCGCATCACGCGTGTCAGAGAAACGTAAAGGCAGGGTTACGTTAGGGCACCGCATCACGCGTGTCGTGTCAGAGAAACACGTGTCAGAGAAACGGCAGGGGGTTACGTTAGGGCACCGCATCACGCGTGTCAGAGAAACGTAAAGGCAGGGTTACGTTAGGGTAAGGTGGAGCCCCAGTGAGGCCCTACATTAATGCGGCTCTGATCACAGGGCAAACTCAGCACCGCACTGACAGCAGCCATCAGCATGGCAACACAATGCTTCTCCATGAGCATTTGGAAATGTCCACACTGAAAAAGACAATTTAAACTTAAACATGAATTTATTTTCAGTTCACAAAATGTATATGTGACTTGTGTATGCAAACCATTTTCAGTGGAATTTCCAGTTTTCAGTCAGAAGTGAAAAAAGAAAGATTGCATGATCAGCTTTTAGCTCAATTCTCTCTTACTGCTCATTGAGTTCCGCTCACTGGCCGGCTCAATTAAAGAAGAGCTGCTTCTGTGATATGACTCAGCACAAATATGAGGCCAAATGATAAAGAAGCAGGAACACAGAGAGACACTGGATTCTCACATCACTGAGCAAGCAAAAGCACAGACTGTAATGTGTAGGATGTGGTGTGGAAAATTGAAAGTAAAAATATCACGCACACTAAGCCACACACAACATTTCCCACAGCTGAATTTGATTCCCAGCAAGAAAAACAGGCTCTCGTTGCATAATGTGGACTGAGCATTGGGCGCAAGCAAAAATTAAAAAATAATAAAAATGTGCGCCCTCCCTCGTTTTCTGCCTTGAGGTAATAACTGAACAAATAAAGGAAGAAATAAATACACTTTGCATTTCGAGTTGACAAACTCTATCAGGGTTTTGGCTTACTCCTTCTAAGTTTGCTCAAATCTTAAGCCACAAGAACGTTGTTTTGCCGAAGATGGCTACTTTCCCCCAGTGATATTTGTTCACTTGGGGGATACATGTGTACGTTTTTCCAGAGGAAAAGCGGTAAGCCTTAAGTAATAATGTTTTAAATGCTTAATGCATTTGACATTAAAATTTATTGCCATTCTCTCGGTGCAAAACATTTCATTTGTGGTAACAAATAAGTGGAATTAGGTTTATCTGGCAATGAATTACAAGGAAACCTTTTTTTTTAATTGTCATACATGAAGTGAGAACTTCTGTGTGAATGAGTCAGTGAGTGTGTGTGTGTGCATGTGCACAGGTAAGAGCATGTTTGTGTTATTAAACCATGTGGATATAACCATGCCTTGCAAGATTTTTACCCCAGACTCCATTATTACATTTTGACTGATTTTTTAGTCATTATGAACCACATCCTTCATGATGTGTTTGGGTGCTGAGGGGTGTTTGGGTGCTGGGGGGCGTTTAAAGGGTGCTAGCGAGTTAAAGTAACTTCATGAATAATATGTGTTCATGTTATGCACAGTCTGAATCAACAGTCAGAGTCAACACACACAGTCTGAATCAGTACACATTCTGAATCAACACATGCTCTGAATCAACACACACAGTCTGAATCAATACACATTCTGAATCAAAACACACAGTGCAAATCAACACACACAGAGTCAATACCCATTTCTGACTCTGTTTGTGTTTAAGTAAAGTTAAACACCACAGCTGTTACTGGAACTGTAGCAGTTACAGTATGAATATCAAGTTGTTCAGATGAATGTTAAACATTAAAAATCCAATTACTACATTTTAATAGGTGAGTCAGAGAGCATTAGTTAAAGCAATGGGACTCAAGA
>CM040754.1:132500-195000 GCA_022829145.1 Albula goreensis
GTTCTGATCCTCCTGGACCTATCGACTGCCTTTGACACTGCCAACCACTCCATCCTCCTGTCTGCCCTGACTGCTTTGGGGATCTGTGGCACCGCCCTTGGCTGGATTGAGTCCTACTTCTCCAGTCGCTCCTTTCAGGTTTCCAGGGAAGGTGAAATATTGGCACCCCTTCTGCTTGCTACAGGAGTCCCCCAAGGCTCTGTTCTTGGCCCACTGCTCTTCACTCTTTTTACCCGTTCTCTTGGACCTGTCATCTCTGCCCATGGCTTGTCCTACCATTGTTATGCTGATGACACCCAACTCTTTCTCTCATTCTCTCCCTCTGAATCACAGGTCTCGGCTTGGATCTCTGCTTGTCTGCGGGATATCCAGAGCTGGATGGCACATTAATTTTCCTTTGCTCAAAATGAACAAATGTGTGTGCAAGAATACATTTCTCTTCAAAATTAGAAAAGTTTAAAGAATCTCTTTGTGTGGTCAAAATATCCCTTCATGCACAGATAAATTTGGCACAAAAATAAGGGCATACTAGCAGTAGGATAAGGGCACTACTTTCTTTCTGTCTGTTTCTCATAAGTCTCATAATGTTAAGCTTCCCTTTCAGAAAGTATCTCCAGGCTTGTGCATACCTCTTGATTTTGGCAGTGAACCTCTCTGCCAATTTCTCTAGGGACCGGGCATATTCCCCCTCGATCTCGCCACGTCTGCGCAGGTAGTCACTCAGATCCTGCAGCATCTGTGTCTTCTGCTCCAGCTGCACATCCAGAACCTTAAGCTGCTCTGAGAGCTGGCTGCGCACCTCTGCAGGACAGGCAGTCATTAAAAAAAGACCTGATCAGTAATCACACACACACACACATGACCCCAATCAATAATCACACACACACACACACACACGACCCCAATCAATAATCACACACACACACACACACACACACACACAAGACCCGATCAGTAATCACACACACGCACATACACACACACACACACACACACACGACTCGATCAATAATCATACACTGATACTACGGACAAGCCCATAAGTATCACAAAGAAATCAAGGTAGCAAACAGATACAGTTTAACGATGGATTAATTATTGTCTATATTAAAGTGCATATGCTAAAGGCATGTTGAATAACCTTTATCATGTAAAAATGTGCCAGGTCATTCTCTTTACTCATCTCTAATTCTGCCTGCATATGTTTTTGTATTTGTGTGTTTGAGTACATCTTTGCTTTCAGGTCATAGATGACAAAGGACAAGGTTCATGTTCATCTTCCAAGTTTAAACAGTTGGTTTTCTTCATAAATTAATTAGTACGCAAAAAGCCATGCAGACATCTATTCATCATCTGCCCTTTCTGTGAAAGTTCACAGAAAAACACTCCACACATGATGATCTGTTAAAAAGCACAGGAAATAAAGGAAGTGAGATGGGTGTTTACCAAAACCCCCTGCTGATGGAAGGAGACACATCTGTGCTCATGGTCAGAGATGGTATGAGAAGTGTGAGGCACTGAGCAAGAGCATTTCATTCACAGCTGCTGCAAACAACTCTGCACCTCAACACAGAACAACCAAACATCGCTGCACCTCAACACAGAGCAACCAAACATCTCTGCACCTCAACACAGAGCAACCAAACAACTCTGCACCTCAACACAAATCAACCAAACATCTCTGCACCTCAACACAGAACAACCAAACAACTCTGCACCTCAACACAAATCAACCAAACATCTCTGCACCTCAACACAGAGCAACCAAACAACTCTGCACCTCAACACAAATCAACCAAACATCTCTGCACCTCGACACAGAGCAACCAAACAACTCTGCACCTCAACACAGAGCAACCAAACAACTCTGCACCTCAACACAAATCAACCAAACATCTCTGCACCTCAACACAGAGCAACCAAACAACTCTGCACCTCAACACAAATCAACCAAACATCTCTGCACCTCAACACAAATCAACCAAACATCTCTGCACCTCAACACAGAACAACCAAACATCTCTCCATCTCAACACAGAACAACCAAACAACTCTGCATCTCAACACAGAACAACCAAACATCTCTCCATCTCAACACAGAACAACCAAACAACTCTGCATCTCAACACAGAACAACCAAACCTCTCTGCACCTCAACACAAATCAACCAAACATCTCTGCACCTCAACACAGAACAACCAAACATCTCTCCATCTCAACACAGAACAACCAAACAACTCTGCATCTCAACACAGAACAACCAAACCTCTCTGCACCTCAACACAGAGCAACCAAACATCTCTGCACCTCAACACAGAACAACCAAACATCTATGCATCTCAACACAAATCAACCAAACAACTCTGCATCTCAACACAAATCAACCAAACAACTCAACACAGAACAACCAAACAACTCTGCATCTCAACACAGAACAACTCTGCAACACAGAACATCTCAACACAGAACAACAAACAACTCTGCACCTCAACATCTCAACACAGAACAACCAAACAACTCTCTGCATCTCAACACAGAACAACAACCAAACAACTCTGCATCTCAACACAGAGCAACCAAACAACTCTGCATCTCAACACAGAACAACCAAACAACTCTGCATCTCAACACAGAACAACCAAACAACTCTGCATCTCAACACAGAACAACCAAACAACTCTGCATCTCAACACAGAACAACCAAACAACTCTGCACCTCAACACAGAGCAACCAAACATCTCTGCATCTCAACACAGAACAACCAAACAACTCTGCACCTCAACACAGAACAACCAAACATCTCTGCACTCAGATGTGTTTCTGTTGAGAATCTCTGCCAAGTTTGCAAGAAACCAAGCCAAATGCGGCATAATTCATTACCAAACACTCATGCCAGTCTCTTTGAGTGTGTGATGTACTGATTCACTCCTTTACAGAGACAAATACCAAACTAGTCCAGAACAACCTGTACAGGCTTGTGGTAACCTAAGTCATCAGGCAGAGAGGGGCCTGAAGAACAGTTAGGGCTTACTTCGGACTGATGTTCACAAGAAGCCAATTACATTCACGCAGTTGCAGAACAAACCAACTATCCTGCCTTGAGAAATTTCAGTATAACAGGTGTCAAAGAAATTACCATAACAAAATTGTGTAAAATTGACCATAAATAACCATTCAGCAATGTCATTCATACATTTTACAACTATGAAGAATTTTTAACTAACCACTCTGGTTGTCAGATCAGGAAAATGTAAATGTCCATTCAAAATAATTATGATAAAGTATAAATACATTAAACTAGAGAAATACAGATACAGAGCATTGACCAACTAAAAAAAACCCTGACTCCGGGTTTGGTCAGAGTGTGTGGTCTGTGCTTGGCTAATGAAGGTCTGTGGCCTGCTCTTGGCTAATGAAGGTCTGTGGCCTGCTCTTGGCTAATGAAGGTCTATGGCCTGCTCTTGGCTAATGAAGGTCTGTGGTCTGCTCTTGGCTAATGAAGGTCTGTGGCCTGACAATGAATGCATCAATGATCCTCCAACTAAGCATGTACAGGCCTGAGGATGCATAGAGTGCACTCAGTCTTTGCCATGTTTGTGTGAAGTGTAATCACAACTATTTTTGGGTAGTGATTATAATCGCCTGAATCTGTTGCCAGCAGAATCTACTATATCACTCTCTGATCCTGTTATGGCATTGAAATATTCTACCAAAACGTCAATACCACCTGGGCCTGATTTCAGAATGGAGATCTTCATAGAAATTGTCATAAAAGTGAAGTGTCTGTAAAGGGGAAATGTGAGCTGCACAAATATGTTAGCCATTATTGCGCTGGATGGTGTTTTTGTTTAATTGTAGCCACACATGAGTTGGTGCTCTTTCAATTTAGGTGGATGACAAGTGCTGTTGATCCCATATCACAACTCCTCCTGAGTCTCTGCAATGTTTGAAATGTGTGGATTTTATAGATGGGAGTAGAATTTCTCTGTCGTTTGGGGGACAGTGAGTTATCTCTCCTCCGATCCCCTTCCCTCACTCTCCCTCTCTCTTTCCGTCTCTGAAGAATACTTGTAGCTGCAGGCACTGATGTGACTGATCAGGGGAGACAGCAATGCTAATATTCTATAAATACATGCACCCTGTCTATTCACACACACACACACACACACACACACACACACACATACACACACACACACACACACAAACACACACACACACACACACACACACACACACACACACACACACACACACAGACACACACAAACACACACACACACACACACACACACACACACACACACACACACACACACACACACACACATGTGGCATGCTTTTACCTTTAATCTGGGTCTCATATTCGGCCAGACCCCCTTTCTCCTTCCTCAGTTTGCCGTGGGACGTCATGGTGCGTCGTGCACAGTCTCTTTGCCTCGTGCTGCGCTGTGCCTCTGCGCGGGATAGCGGGTTGTCACTGCAGTAAAGGCTGGGCCGTGAGAGCCTGGGACTGCTGCTTTAGTGCCCCCACAATGCACTGCTGCGCAGCTGCGTGGCTGCCCTGCTGCGTGGCTGTGCAGAACACGCTATGTCCCTCTGCGGCCACACACACTGTTTTGCCACAACAGGCTGGACAAGTGCTGCACTACAGACACGCACACATACACACACACACGCACAGCTCAAATCTACCCTTTACAGCATGCTGTTCCTTCAGTAACTGTTTCTGTATCACTCCCTTTGCCACCTCTACCTGCACATGAATAAAATATCTTGCTCTGAAAAAAATTTAAAAATCAGTAATTAGTTAGGTCCTTTTTTGGTCATTAAAAAAGAAAGTTTAAATTGTGAAATAGTTGGTTTATAAAAATTAAGTCTCTTTGAAACTAAAAGAACTTCTTCTGGTTCCTGTGTCCTCCACTATGGGTGATGGTCTCCATCTGAGAAAGACAGACAGACAGAGAGAGAGACGGGTGTCAGTTTTATCGTGGGAAAGTCATAGAAACCAAGTCATGAAAAAGTCAGCTCATACACGATAAGACCACATGGAGATCACTCTGCCCACATCCCTTGTCTTATACAATGTGTGGTTGAGACAAGACTACCCTCAGAAAAAAAACAATCTGCTCCATACAACCATGGCTACACCACTCAACTACACTACGCTAAACATCTCTGATACATTAAATTAACTACACTACACAACACCATTACACTACACAGAATAGATACTACTCTTAAGAATAGAACTATTCTTGAGACAACTACGCCACACTACAAACACAACTAAACTACAACTTAACACAACTACACCACACTACAAATACAACTAAACTACAACTTAACACAACTACCCTACAGACTCAACTAAATACATTGGTACACTACACTAAAGAAACACATTCAACAATTGCAGACATAACTGCACTCCAGACATCATTTTTTGTATACTCTACACTTTTATACACCTACACTACAGCTAACTACTTAAACTACTGACAAACCTAAACTCCACTAAACAAAATTTTTATACACTGAACTACTGTCATAACTACACTACAGACATGACTGCACAACACAATACTACAGAAGAAATGACACTACAGACAGTTACACTACACTACAGACAAAATTGCACTACAGAGTTACACTTCACAAAACTATAGACATGACTACACTACAGAAAGTGCAGCCCAGCATGTCACAAATACTCTCCATTCTCCCCAGCTAAGTGGTGTGCAGATACATCAACAGCATTCAGAACAGAAGTTCTAATCATAGAGATGAAAGACCTGTTTCTGAAAAGCAGAGTTTGGGATTAACCTGTCACAGTGGAATACAGCACAGAATGCTAAATAACCGCTATGCACCCCACATTACCATAAGCATACACTCAGCTGAGACTGCTTTTTAATTATTTCAGGAAACTGTTTTAACAGACACTGCATAAGTCACAAAAATAACTTATCGTAGATACACATTTTCCCCACTCTATTGCCAGTGATACAATTTTACAACCATCTCTTATTGTAAGTACAAATATAGCCCCTCCTATAGATATTCTTCCTATAGATACCGTGAATCCCTACTGTTCTCAGAAAGCAGTGTAGTTAGCAGCAATTCACAGGTAGCAGTGTAGCTAGCAGCTGTTTACAGGTAGCAAAAAAAGGTTCCTAAATGGTTCCTTACTTGTCCTGCTGGGGGAACCCTTAAAGGTTCTTTGTTGATATGGATTTCACTCTCAGGTTCTCTGTAGAACCTTACTCTGATGGTTATATAGAGAAACCCTTAAATATATCTGTATCTAAGCTGGACCTTTAAGGGTTCCCCCAACAGGACAGCTGAGAAACCTATAAAGGTGCTATAAACCTATAGAGCGCAGCTGTTCACAGCAGCATAGCAGTGCACAGTTAAGGAGGAGCATAAACCTCCGCTGCACCACGGAATCTCCTAACTAACTCCTACTAACTCCCTCAATAACTTACTCAATTAAGTTGCTCATTAACCCAGATCAAATATACATCTTCTCACAGAGAGATAACTGTATAAATGAGAGACTGGCCAAACGTTATGAATGTAGTCGAAGGTCACGCAGAGTCATACTGAAAGCAGAATCAATGAGGCTCCAAAAATGGAACGTAGACACAATCCTGCCACAGCGCATAGCTGCATTTTTTGTATTGTGTGCTGATTTCTCAGTCCAGTGTGGCGTAATTTCACCCAGTCCCCAGGGATGTGCTTTCCTAATACATCAACGGTCAGTTTCTGCTTCTGATGAAACCACACAATAGCTGGTGTGTGAAATGAGAAATGGCCTGAGCCAATAAAATCCAGCAAAAAATTGCTGGCAATAATCAGACTGCAGAAGCCTAGAGCAGAACAGTTAACAAATTGACCCAGATGGTCTTACAGTGACTATCTGTAAACCTGCAACAGATCTGCAGTGTTAATGCTATCTCTAGAGACCTGCTGTGCTAATGTTATTGCTACAGACTTGCAGTGTTAATGCTATTGCTACAGATCTGCAGTGTTGATGCTATCTCTAGAGACCTGCAGTGCTAATGTTATTGCTACAGACTTGCAGTGTTAATGCTATTGCTACAGATCTGCAGTGTTAATGCTATCTCTAGAGACCTGCAGTGCTAATGTTATTGCTACAGACTTGCAGTGTTAATGCTATTGCTACAGATCTGCAGTGTTAATGCTATCTCTCTGAGACCTGCAGTGCTAATGTTATTGCTACAGACTTGCAGTGTTAATGCTATTGCTACAGATCTGCAGTGTTAATGCTATCTCTAGAGACCTGCAATGCTAATGTTATTGCTACAGACCTGCAGTGTTAATGCTATCGCTACAGATCTGCAGCGTTAATGCTATCTCTAGAGACCTGCAGTGCTAATGTTACCTCTACTGACCTCCAGTGCTAATGCTATCGCTGCTGACCTGCAGTGTTAATGGTATCTCTAGAGACCTGCAGTGCTAATGCTGTTGCCACAGACCTGCAGTGTTAATGCTATTGCTACAGATAGGCAGTGTTAATGCTATCGCTACAGATCTGCAGCGTTAATGCTATCTCTAGAGAACTGCAGTGCTAATGCTACCTCTACTGACCTCCGATGTTAATGCTATCGCTACAGACCTGCAGTGTTAATGGTATCACTACTGAACATAATGAAAAACAGTAAGCACTGTTGCACCATGGTTGTTCTTTACAGTACATTTTATAAGATTATTTTATTAAAAAAATAATTTTTTAATTATTTTACAAAAGAACAGCAGTGGTATGAACTGAATATCACCACCTTCTGTCATTTTCCAAACACTAAACTGTTTTGGCCTTATGCTGGTTTTCACAGGAAATAGATATGGGCTAATCTGCCAGTTGGACTGAAAATGTTTAAGTTTCAGTTCTTGAACTGATGTGGTAAAGATATGAGTAAAAAGCAGTTATTCACAAACACCCCATGTAGCATTTTGTCAATTTAACTGAAAATAAAGTGCATATTGCTTCCATGCACAGGTCTTAATCTGTTTTCACCACTTTTTCTGCATATGTGAGATGATATTAGCACAGTAACTATGAATGAGTTAAAGTTGTAGAGGTACTGTTCTCTGATTAAATCTGCACATTTCATTACTATCCCTGGTTGCTCCAGATGAACCTTCTCCAAATGTTTTTTAACACAGAGATACCAAATTTGGTCACCATAATTTTTAATAAATTGGTCAGGTTTGTATTTTTCTGTACAATTTGTACAGCTACAAGCTTTTAAACAAATGTCTGTAATGGTTTAACAATGGAACATTGCTCATACTTCAGAACGCCACACACCAGCCCTTAAACAAACGAGCCAACTTTACTGAGCAACCGTTATCAGGAACTGCTTGGCTTTTTCTGAAATAACCCCTTATCCTCTATATAGTGCCCTACACATGAGGATGGTAGGTGGTTGTGGTAGCTAATGTATACCTGTAGTACTGACTGCACAAGTGTAGTGACAGCATCATTTTTGGTATACTGATACTGTATGTATGTATGGTACTACAGCCGTGCAGGTATAATGACACTGCAATGCTGTACAGGTGTCTAAATAACATTATTCACTTTTGAACAGAAAGTTCTGCTGTCTCTTGAGAGTTCCTACTGTTCCTACTTTACAGCATACTATACTTTGCAGAAGCAGTAATGTAGTATTTTAAACGTAGTCTTGAAGCCTTTGAAAGGCAAACAGAGCTTCTTCTGAAAGTCTATATCTGGTTTAAGTCTACATTTAGATTTACCACAATCACACTCTGTTTTGATTGTACTGATGGGGAAACCCACATCTGATTCTTATTCTTTTTTGCACTGAGGTGTTAGTGTTGAGTGTGATGAGGTGTTAGTGTTGAGTGTGATGAGGTGTTAGTGTTGAGTGTGATTAGGTCTTAGTGTTGAGTATGATGAGGTGTTAGTGTTGAGTGTGATGAGGTGTTAGTGTTGAGTATGATGTGGTGTTAGTGTTGAGTGTGATGAGGTGTTAGTGTTGAGTATGATGAGGTGTTAGTGTTGAGTGTGATGAGGTGTTAGTATTGAGTGTGATGAGGTGTTATTGTTGAGTGTGATGAGGTGTTAGTGTTGAGTGTGATGAGGTGTTATTGTTGAGTGTGATGAGGTGTTAGTGTTGAGTGTGATGAGGTGTTAGTATTGAGTGTGATGAGGTGTTAGTGTTGAGTGTGATGAGGTGTTAGTGTTGAGTATGATGAGGTGTTAGTGTTGTGTTATGATGAGGTGTTAGTGTTGAGTATGATGAGGTGTTAGTGTTGAGAATGATGAGGTTAGTCTTGAGTGTTGTTAGTGTTGATGATGGTGTTAGTGTTGAGTGTGATGAGGTGTTAGTGTTGAGAATGATGAGGTGTTAGTGTTGAGTGTGATGAGGTGTTAGTGTTGAGTGTGATGAGGTGTTAGTGTTGAGTATGATGAGGTGTTAGTGTTGAGTATGAAGTGTTGTGTCGTGCTGCATGTGTTCACTGGCTGCCCTGGCATTCTCGCTCTCTCTCTCTCTCTAACACACACTCTCTCCCTCTCTCTCTCACAGATGCACACTCTCTCTCTCTCTAACTCTCACTCATTCTTTGTGCATGACCTCCATGGATACCACCTTCCGTCACAATTATCATAATCATACAAAACCGGAATGATATACTGAAGGTGCTATGTGACCTGGTTACTGTGGTTGGTGGTCAGTCTTGACATGTACAAGCTCATCCACCACAAATAGACAATCAACTGAATATCTTTTAAAAAGAGACTGCACAGTGTTTGAAAAGTGTAAGACATGCAGGTCATTCACTATAGCTGAGTAAACCATGGTTCCATGCCCCCCCACACACACACACACAGATGCTAGCTTCCCCATTTCCAGCTGAAAGCCAGTGGTTATAAACACACACACACTCACACACACAGCAGTGGTAATAAACACACACACACACACACACACACACACACACACACACACACACACACACACAGCAGTGGTAATAAACACACACACACACGCGCACACACACAAACAGCAATGGTAATAAACACACAAACACACACACACGCATGCACACACAAACGCACACACACACAAACACACACACACACGCACAAACACACACACACACACACACACACACACACAGCAGTGGTAATAAACACTCAGCAGTTGTACGCTGTGCCTCCCTGACTCACTTCCTCTTCCTCACAAAGTCAAAAATTTGCATCTTCAGTAAAGTTCCCTTGCCTTTCTGACTTGTGAGAGTCCATTACCACTCCTGTGTCTGTAGGATCATGACAGCAGGGCTGGGTAATCAATCATAGAGTGTGGCATGAGAGTATGGCGGTGAGCAGGGATGGACAGAGAAAGAGTGTTAAGAGCAGAGAGAGAAAGGGAGAGAGAGGGGCAATGAGAGAGAGGGAGAGAGGAGGTTCCCGTGTATTGGGGGGCCATGGCGCAAAGCACCATGCTGGGGGTGGAACATGTACACTTCCTCACTAATTTTGTTCATTTATTTATTCATTTTTGCATCCAGAATTTAAGAGCAACATAACCCCCACCCAGCCCTCCCTGTCTAAACGAGCCTATAGAAACCTGGGGCAGGAGGGGGGATTGGGGGGTTATACACAGGACAAGTTCAAAGGCAGCCAGACGCACACAACAGCGCAAAAACACTGTCAGTTTATCACCACTATCCCCAAATCCCCCTGCTACTGAACCACACAGCCAGCATGTGCTCATACACACACACATACACATAAACACACACAAGCACACATGCTCACACACACACAGACTCAAACACACACACACACACGCACAAATACACACACTCACACACAAGAATATGAGCAGGAAGAAAACACACCAAACACATACATGCTATATATAGAAACAGACATAAATGGTACGCAGGTGTAGAGGTCTTGTCAACACACACACAGTGTGGACTCACTGTATTTTTAAAGCCCACATTGATATTCATAAATAATAAAGAACATGAAAGCCTTACCTCATGCTCTGTAGTCCTCTGTTCTCTCTCCCTGTCTCTGCCGCCTGGCTCTCTCCCTTCCTCCCTCCCGCCCTCTCGCACACAGAGAGTGCTGTGTTTCAGTCACACAGATTTCATGGAACCAATTTGATTTCTCTCTCCCTCTGACACATTCAACATTCAGCACAGTGCAGTCCCTCTCTCGCTCTCTCGCTCTCCTGCTCACTGGCTCAGTCTCTCTCTCTCTCTCTCTCTCTCTCTCCCTCCTGTGTGCTTGCTTACTCTCTCTCTCTGAGGCAGTGATGTCATAACATAGGCCACGCCCCTCTGCTGCTCGCAGGCTTACTATAAATACGAGTGTGTGCATGAATATGCTGTTCTCTTAGCCTCTCCCCCTCCATCCCTTCCCTTCCTCACCCCCACCTCACTCTAGCCATATGAATGCTTTTTTCTCTGTCTCTCTCTCCCTCCCTCCCCCTTCTCTCACTCTCCTTCTCTCTCTCTCGTGACCTTGTGTAGTGTTCTCTCTGTCGCACAGGGCTCGTATACAGTAATCAGCCCAGCCAGGGTGTCAGTGCTGCTGGTAAAATGGACCCCATCACTCTACACCTGCATCCATGTTCCACATTAACCAGTTTCACATTCTCTTGCTTCTACATGAACTACTCATAATATCACTGTGTGCTTTATCATACACCAAAACTGCATTTCAGCAGAAGGTAAAACCCCAAGGTGAAACACATGTGATGTGAGTGATTTTGCAAAGACACAGTAGTGCTGTAACTGGGGACATCCAGCAGCATGCATATGTTCATATGGGCCCCTCTCCCACCGTGACAAATGGGCCATGTGACAGGACTGACTCCACTGAAAACTACGGATTCTTTTTGTAGTTTCTGCTGAAACAATATGTATTTAGTAACGGTGAAGTGACAGCAGTAGATAGCGTGGAGGGAACAGTAACTGTAAAGCTGAGCTGCGTTTGTGGCTTCTCTGTCTGAGGATGTGGAACAGACGGCCACTGCAGAAGGTGCCAAGCTTTCACTGTGTCACTCTGCCACACAGAGCCTCAGGAAATGAACCTGCACCTTACACCAGATTCTAACTCAGCCACACACACACACACACACACACACACACACACACACACACACACACACACACACACACACACACACAACACACTCACATACACTCATACACACACACACTCATACACTCACACAAACACATACGCACACACTCACACACACACACACACTCACATACACTCATACACACACACACTCATACACTCACACAAACACATACACACACACTCACACACACACAAACACTCACATACACTCATACACACACAAACTCATACACACTCACACACACACAAACACTCACATATACTCATACACACACAAACTCACACACACACACACACACACACACATCTACTCTACACACACACTCACACACACACACACACAAACACTCATACAAACACTCACACAAACTCACACACACAAACACTCACACACTCATACACACACAAACTCATACACACTCATACACTCAAACACACACACACAATCATACACTCACACACACTCACACACACACACACACACACACTCACTCATATATAATATACACACATACACACACTCATATAATGTACACACACATACATACACTAATATATACTACACACAGATATACACACTCATATATAATGTACACACACATACATACACTCATATATACTATACACATATACACGCTCATATATAATGTACACACAGACACTCATACATACGCACTCATATACCATTTATAGACACACAAACACACTTTGTATAAGTGCACATCACAGTATGGCTCCCTGCTTCATGGTCATGGACTGTTTGTTTAAGCACTCCTTTAAATGTGTACCTCTGCCTCTCTTGTCTTAACACAATTCAGCAAACACTCCAGTTCCTTTTTTCAGTGTTGTAAAAGCACAGGATGTTTATGACACAGTGTGAATATTGAGCCCCAAGGCATCCCATCTGAAATGCTTGAGCCAATCAGAGGGAGCCTGTGTTCATCCATGAGCCAATAACAGAAAGTCTGTGTCGACCCATGGGCCAATCAGATGTTTGTTAAAGGGAAGGGGAAGCTGTGAATTTATGATGGTCAATGGTCAGTCTAGTGTTTGAACATTATTAAAGCACTACAGTGTAATCATATCCTTCAAGTACACACATATACTATACTCATATTATTCTATAATACCAGTGTTATTATTTTACGTAGGATTATTCATCAGCCACACTCTTTACTCCTGTCTGATAAAGCTAAGAAGGGCTGGGCTTAGTTAGCTATATAGCTAAGCAGGGCTGGATTTAATTAGCATTACGGCTGAGCAGGGCTGGGCTTAGTTAGCACTATAGCTAGAAGGCTGTTCTTATTTATTAATATAGCTTAGCAGGACTAGGCTTAGTTATCTGTATAGCCTAGCCAAGCTGGGCTTATTTAGCAATGTACAAAGCAGGGTCAGGCTTAATTTGCATTACGGCTGAGCAGGGCTGGGCTTAGTTAGCACTATAGCTGGACAAGAAAAAACCCCAGTGATCCAATGTAATTGTGGGAACACTGTTGTAAGAGATGGCATCTTTTAGATGCAGTGCCAAACTGGGATCCTGAATTACTGTAGTCATAAGAGATTTCATGACATTTTTCACAAAGTATGGGGGTTTCCGTCTGGCCATTCACTCATCCCGCATTCCCTCAGCGATACCCTCTGTCTCTACCTCATGCTGATTTGTGGAAACTGCTATGGAATAAAATGGCTGCCATGCATTGGCTTGGTGGAAGCTGGACATCATGGCTTCACTAAAACAGTTACTGGGCTTATTACGCTTGGCATTGTAAAGTCATATGAATGGAAACTGCTTTATTTCCCTCCTGTCTTTCATGTACCCACATGCTATATACACACCTGCAAATACATCTTTAAAGAACAAAGTATCTCTATGATTCCTGTAGTTATGTTTCAATGATTTTGGATATTATGCCTGTGTGTTGTCATGGTTTTAGACATGACACCTGTAAGTGTGTTGCCATGGTTTCAGATGCACTGTAACTGTAGCTGTCTCCTGCTGCTTGTTTTCAGTGTTTCAGCAGCAGACAGAGTGAACGGTGCAGAAATCCTCATCCCTGGGTTTTTCATCTAATCTTTATCCCTTTACTCTTTTGTTTGGCCCTTTAGCATTTGCTGTTCATCAAGGGGATCACTGCTGAGATATTATTCAGCTTCTTTTCACTGTATCCATCTAATAATAATTATAATTTATGAAGCAAAACATGAAA
This sequence comes from Albula goreensis, assembly GCA_022829145.1. Classification (NCBI taxonomy): domain Eukaryota; kingdom Metazoa; phylum Chordata; class Actinopteri; order Albuliformes; family Albulidae; genus Albula; species Albula goreensis. The sequence continues at coordinate 146,866 of CM040754.1, forward strand.
ATACAATAAATCCTACAACAATGACGGTTGCAATGTAGCTCTGTAAAAGACATGTATATTAAAACATGAGTTTCAAAAAGGTCATCATACATATTGAAATACATTAAGCATATTAGATAAGGTACACAAAGAAATAAATCAGCAAAATTAGTGCAGGAAAATTAATTTTGAAATGAAAAACAAAACAATTTGGTGCCCATTTACACTAGGATGATCTCAGGAAAGTGTTTTAGATGTTTTATCTGTCGTATTTAAGCAGTGGCTTTCTGTAATGCATGCATGTTTGATGTAGCTGTTTGAGTTTTTTGTCTCCTCTGTGTGCATTTTCAGTGAATATTCACTTTCTTATTTCCTCTCTCTCTCTCTTGATCTCTCAGTCACAGGATGTGGTGACAAATGGAGAGAAAAACAAACACGATTTTCATCTTTATCTCTCCATCTCAACTACAAAGGCAACATAATTTCCACTGTCTCATGCACACACACACACACACACACAACAAACAAAAACTCATGCCACCCTCCCCCCCACCTGACACACACACACACACACACACATCTGTTCTTGCACAATGCATGACTGCAAACACTGCCAGCAGGCCTAAGAACATACAAACATGATAGCAGCCAGCTCTAAAGTACTTAAACAAACCAATAGGGCTGACAGCTTTTTTTGTGTGTTCAACACATGGAAACTGCTTCCTTTGGTTTCTTTTGATGTTGTCAGTGGTCATTTTTTCACACTGCAGTGTGCTATGATGAATATTTTAATTCCTGTGTTGCTAAATAAGGTCACATCAGCCGAGCTGCTCCTGTCTGTGTGGGGTGGATGAGCAGAGCTGCTCCTGTCTGTGTGGGGTGGATGAGCCGAGCTGCTCCTGTCTGTGTGGGGTGGATGAGCAGAGCTGCTCCTGTCTGTGTGGGGTGGATGAGCCGAGCTGCTCCTGTCTGTGTGGGGTGGATCAGCCGAGCTGTTCCTGTCTGTGTGGGGTGGATGAGCCGAGCTGCTCCTGTCTGTGTGGGGTGGATCAGCCGAGCTGCTCCTGTCTGTGTGGGGTGGATCAGCCGAGCTGCTCCTGTCTGTGTGGGGTGGATGAGCCGAGCTGCTCCTGTCTGTGTGGGGTGGATGAGCCGAGCTGCTCCTGTCTGTGTGGGGTGGATGAGCAGAGCTGCTCCTGTCTGTGTGGGGTGGATGAGCCGAGCTGCTCCTGTCTGTGTGGGGTGGATCAGCCGAGCTGTTCCTGTCTGTGTGGGGTGGATGAGCCGAGCTGCTCCTGTTTGTGTGGGGTGGATCAGCCGAGCTGCTCCTGTCTGTGTGGGGTGGATCAGCCGAGCTGCTCCTGTCTGTGTGGGGTGGATGAGCCGAGCTGCTCCTGTCTGTGTGGGGTGGATCAGCCGAGCCACTCCTGTCTGTGTGGGGTGGATGAGCCGAGCTGTTCCTGTCTGTGTGGGGTGGATCAGCCGAGCTGCTCCTGTTTGTGTGGGGTGGATGAGCCAAGCTGTTCCTGTCTGTGTGGGGTGGATCAGCCGAGCTGTTCCTGTCTGTGTGGGGTGGATGAGCCGAGCTGCTCCTGTCTGTGTGGGGTGGATGAGCAGAGCTGCTCCTGTCTGTGTGAGGTGGATGAGCCGAGCTGCTCCTGTCTGTGTGGGGTGGATCAGCCAAGCTTTTCCTGTCTGTGTGGGGTGGATGAGCCGAGCTGCTCCTGTCTGTGTGGGGTGGATGAGCCGAGCTGCTCCTGTCTGTGTGGGGTGGATCAGCCGAGCTGTTCCTGTCCTGCAGCTAAAGCCAGGAATGTGACAGTTGATAGATTCCCTGATTGTGCTTCAGAGATGGACTTCACTGCAGGCTGTGGCATGACAGCACACAGCCCCAGGACCGTGCTTATGTTTCACTTACACAGGAAGGGGTTTTCTATCCAACTGTCCATTATCCATACCAGCTTCACCCAGTTTAGGGCGGCAGGGGGCCGAAGCCTATCCCAGCATATACTAGGTGAAAGGCAATGCGACACTCTGGATCACTTGCCAGACAGACAAACACACACACACACACACACACACTGGAAATTCACAGCTGAATAATCTGTAGGATTGTAGCATAGCTAGGGGTTAATGACTACGGCACCAGTCTAAGATGGCTTGGGCGATGATGTACAGACTGCCTCCAAAGGATCCAAGAGTGTCCAGATGATTTTTCAGTTATATGTGCGGCTCAACCACCCCATGAAGGACCCTGCCTTTGCAGACACCAAGGTAGTAGGCAGTCATTGGCCATTAGGTATATTCAGTTAGCAGGTTATCTATAGTCAGTTTCATTTTAGCTAACCCCTCTAACTTGACATTGAACAACAGAAATACAAGGAAAATTGAAAACACCTCTTTTTCCATGCCTCAAGTTACCGATATTTAGGGTGTTTGGATATTAAAAGAGATATTGACAGCCTAAATTTTGTAATTTCTTTGCAAAGTTTGTCATTGAGTGAGATTTTCTGTGACTGACTGTTTTGTGTTGGTATGGCGAGTACTGCACTCCTTCAGTGCCGCTCAAATCCGGCTGGATGATTAGGATGACACCTACAAGGGCAGTAAGCAAGAAAGCTATACTTTAAATGGGTTTGACTGTCCGTTTAGTCATAAGCCTGAGCCCGTTTGGCTCCCCCGTTTAGCCAGTCTCCACTCCTTTACTCCCTCCCTCCCTCCTTTCTCTCCTTTACCCCCCCCAACTCTCTCTCTTCCCCCAGGGGTAATTCTGTTTCCGCTTGGTCAGTCAGTGCTCACAGCTCTGACCTACTTCAACGCTATAACCTTAAGCACTCACTAATACAGCATTAGAGCACACACACTCAAACTCATGCACATGCAAATACATGAGCACTCACACACACATACACCCACACACTCACTCACGCAGATACACACACTCACTCAAACTCATGCACATGCACCCACACACACTCATTCACTCTCTCACACAAACACACTCACACACACTCAATCTCACACACACACGAACATTCACTCAAACTAATACACTTGCACCCACACACTCACTCAGTCACACATACACACATACATGCACACTCTCAAACTCTTACTCACATACACACACACACTCACTCACGCAGATACACACACTCACTCAAACTCATGCACATGCACCCACACACACTCATTCACTCTCTCACACAAACACACTCACACACACTCAATCTCACACACACACGAACATTCACTCAAACTAATGCACTTGCACCCACACACACTCACTCAGTCACACATACACACATACATGCACACACTCTCAAACTCTTACTCACATACACACACATAATCTCACTCACTCACACACTCTCTCTCACACATGCACACACTCATTCACTCACTCATACACTCAAACACACAGCGCTGTGTGCCCTGTGCTACAGCTTAGCCATAGCTCAGAGTGCCTGGTGCTACAGCTTAGCCATAGCTCAGAGTGCCCTGTGCTACAGCTTAGCCATAGCTCAGAGTGCCCTGTGCTACAGCTTAGCCATAGCTCTGTGTGCCCTGTGCTACAGCTTAGCCATAGCTCTGAGTGCCTGGTGCTACAGCTTAGCCATAGCTCAGAGTGCCCTGTGCTACAGCTTAGCCATAGCTCTGAGTGCCCTGTGCTACAGCTTAGCCATAGCTCTGAGTGCCCTGTGATACAGCTTAGCCATAGCTCAGAGTGCCCTGTGCTACAGCTTAGCCATAGCTCAGAGTGCCCTGTGATACAGCTTAGCCATAGCCCTGTGTGCTCTGTGCTACAGCTTAGCCATAGCTCTGAGTGCCTTGTGCTACAGCTTAGCCATAGCTCTGAGTGCCCTGTGCTACAGCTTAGCCATAGCTCTGAGTGCCCTGTGATACAGCTCTAGCCATGCTGCAGCTCTGCTCAGTGCCCTGTGCTACAGCTTAGCCAGCCCTGTAGCCCTGTGCTACAGCTAGCCTGGTGCTACAGCTTAGCCATAGCTCAGAGTGCCCTGTGCTGATACAGCTCTGAGTGCCATCTGAGTGCCCTGTGATACAGCTTAGCCATGCTCTGTGTGCCCTGTGCTGCCATAGCTCAGAGTGCCCTGTGATACAGCTTAGCCATAGCCCTGTGTGCCCTGTGCTACAGCTTAGCCATAGCTCTGAGTGCCTTGTGCTACAGCTTAGCCATAGCTCTGAGTGCCCTGTGCTACAGCTTAGCCACAGCTCTGAGTGCCCTGTGCTACAGCTTAGCCACAGCTCTGAGTGCCCTGTGCTGTCTGCATGCCCTGTGCTACAGCTTAGCCATAGCTCTGAGTGCCCTGTGCTACAGCTTAGCCACAGCTCTGCATGCCCTGTGCTAGCTTAGCCACAGCTCTGAGTGCCCTGTGCTACAGCTTAGCCATAGCTCTGAGTGCCCTGTGCTACAGCTTAGCCATAGCTCTGAGTGCCTGGTGCTACAGCTTAGCATAGCTCTGTGTGCCCTGTGCTGCAGCTTAGCCATAGCTCTGAGTGCCCTGTGCTACAGCTTAGCCATAGCCCTGTGTGCCCTGTGCTGCAGCTTAGCCATAGCTCTGAGTGCCCTGTGCTGCAGCTTAGCCATAGCTCTGAGTGCCCTGTGCTACAGCTTAGCCACAGCTCTGAGTGCCCTGTGCTACAGCTTAGCCACAGCTCTGAGTGCCCTGTGCTACAGCTTAGCCACAGCTCTGCATGCCCTGTGCTACAGCTTAGCCATAGCTCTGAGTGCCCTGTGCTACAGCTTAGCCACAGCTCTGCATGCCCTGTGCTACAGCTTAGCCACAGCTCTGAGTGCCCTGTGCTACAGCTTAGCCATAGCTCTGAGTGCCCTGTGCTACAGCTTAGCCATAGCTCTGAGTGCCTGGTGCTACAGCTTAGCAATAGCTCTGTGTGCCCTGTGCTGCAGCTTAGCCTCTGAGTGCCCTGTGCTACAGCTTAGCCATAGCTCTGTGTGCCCTGTGCTACAGCTAGCCATAGCTCTCTGTGCCCTGTGCTACAGCTTAGCCATAGCTCTGAGTGCCCTGTGCTACAGCTTAGCCATAGCTCTGAGTGCCCTGTGCTACAGCTTAGCCATAGCTCTGTGTGCCCTGTGCTACAGCTTAGCCATAGCTCTGAGTGCCCTGTGCTACAGCTTAGCAATAGCTCTGTGTGCCCTGTGCTGCAGCTTAGCCATAGCTCTGAGTGCCCTGTGCTACAGCTTAGCCATAGCTCTGTGTGCCCTGTGCTACAGCTTAGCCATAGCTCTCTGTGCCCTGTGCTACAGCTTAGCCATAGCTCTGAGTTTCTTGTGAAAAATACACAGCTGTGCAAACGCTTTGTATGGGTTTGAAATGGCAGTGTTACACATGGGTTTAAAAAACCTTTACTAAAACCTTCCACTCAAAACACAAACACAAACACAAATTTAATCTCATTCATTTTATTAAAGGCACATACTGTGTGAACAGAAAAATAATTTATGCAGATCAATCCAACATCTTTTGATTTCTCTTGAATATATAGATTATATATAGACAGTCTTGTAACTGCTGTCTTACAGCTATATACATATATATTTTTTTTTAGGTAAACGGTATGACAGAAATGAATACAACGAAACATTTTAATGGGTTCAAATCAATATGTCAAACAACGAGATACATTCCAACACTCGTATTTGTAGCAACAGAACTATAGAACTATAGAAGAGCTATGAGCAACACTAGATCTGCCTTTTCCTGAGGACAACAGGCTTTCCCATATTACCCATAAGCACCTTCTGCATACTTTTACCTGCCAAAAATGGAGCTCCAATGGGGCATCCCTTTTAGATTGAGATCAGAGAATTTTCCCTCAATTGAATTTTTCTTCACTATGATTATACTGATTACTGCTGGCCATATGCTCATACGATCATATGGTCACAGGGTCATGTGTTCATACAGTCATATGGTCACAGGGCCATGTGTTCATTCGGTCATATGGTCACAGAGTCATGTGCTCATACGATCATATGGTCACAGGGCCATGTGTTCATTCGGTCATATGGTCACAGGGTCATGTGCTCATACGGTCATATGGTCACAGGGTCATGTGCTCATACGATCATATGGTCACAGGGTCATGTGTTCATACAGTCATATGGTCACAGGGTCATGTGCTCATACGATCATATGGTCACAGGGTCATGTGTTCATACGGTCATATGGTCACAGGGCCATGTGTTCATTCGATCATATGGTCACAGGGTCATGTGCTCATACGATCATATGGTCACAGGGTCATGTGTTCATACAGTCATATGGTCACAGGGTCATGTGTTCATACGGTCATATGGTCACAGAGTCATGTGCTCATACGATCATATGGTCACAGGGTCATATGGTCATATGGTCACAGGGCCATGTGTTCATACGATCATATGGTCACAGGGTCATGTGTTCATACGGTCATATGGTCACAGGGTCATGTGTTCATACGGTCATATGGTCACAGAGTCATGTGCTCATACGATCATATGGTCACAGGGTCATGTGTTCATTCGATCATATGGTCACAGGGTCATGTGTTCATACAGTCATATGGTCACAGAGTCATGTGCTCATACGATCATATGGTCACAGGGTCATGTGTTCATACGGTCATATGGTCACAGGGTCATGTGTTCATACGGTCATATGGTCACAGGGTCATGTGCTCATACGGTCATACGGTCACAGGGTCATGTGTTCATTCGGTCATACAGTCACAGGGTCATGTGCTCATACGGTCATATGGTCACAGGGCCATGTGTTCATTCGGTCATATGGCCACAGGGTCATGTGTTCATACGATCATATGGCCACAGGGCCATGTGTTCATACGGTCATATGGTCACAGGGTCATGTGTTCATACGATCATATGGTCACAGGGTCATGTGTTCATACGGTCATATGGTCACAGGGCCATGTGTTCATTCGGTCATATGGTCACAGGGTCATGTGTTCATTCGGTCATATGGTCACAGGGTCATGTGTTCATACGGTCATATGGTCACAGGGCCATGTGTTCATTCGGTCATATGGTCACAGGGTCATGTGTTCATACGATCATATGGTCACAGGGTCATGTGTTCATTCGGTCATATGGTCACAGGGTCATGTGTTCATACGGTCATATGGTCACAGGGTCATGTGTTCATACGGTCATATGGTCACAGGGTCATGTGCTCATACGATCATACAGTCACAGGGTCATGTGTTCATACGGTCATATGGTCACAGGGTCATGTGCTCATACGATCATATGGTCACAGGGTCATGTGTTCATACGGTCATATGGTCACAGGGTCATGTGTTCATTCGGTCATATGGTCACAGGGTCATGTGTTCATACGGTCATACAGTCACAGGGTCATGTGCTCATACGATCATATGGTCACAGGGTCATGTGTTCATACGATCATATGGTCACAGGGTCATGTGTTCATACGGTCATATGGTCACAGGGTCATGTGTTCATTCGGTCATATGGTCGCAGGGTCATGTGTTCATATGATCATATAGTCACAGGGTCATGTGTTCATACGGTCATATGGTCACAGGGTCATGTGTTCATACGGTCATATGGTCACAGGGTCATGTGTTCATTCGGTCATATGGTCACAGGGTCATGTGTTCATACGGTCATACAGTCACAGGGTCATGTGCTCATACGATCATATGGTCACAGGGTCATGTGTTCATACGATCATATGGTCACAGGGTCATGTGTTCATACGGTCATATGGTCACAGGGTCATGTGTTCATTCGGTCATATGGTCGCAGGGTCATGTGTTCATATGATCATATAGTCACAGGGTCATGTGTTCATACGGTCATATGGTCACAGGGTCATGTGTTCATACGGTCATACAGTCACAGGGTCATGTGCTCATACTGTCATATGGTCACAGGGTCATGTGCTCATACGATCATATGGTCACAGGGTCATGTGTTCATACGGTCATATGGTCACAGGGTCATGTGCTCATACGGTCATATGGTCACAGGGTCATGTGTTCATACGGTCATATGGTCACAGGGTCATGTGCTCATACTGTCATATGGTCACAGGGTCATGTGCTCATACGATCATATAGTCACAGGGTCATGTGTTCATACGGTCATATGGTCACAGGGTCATGTGCTCATACGGTCATATGGTCACAGGGTCATGTGCTCATAAGATCATATGGTCACAGGGTCATGTGTTCATACGGTCATATGGTCACAGGGTCATGTGCTCATACGGTCATACAGTCACAGGGTCATGTGTTCATACGGTCATATGGTCACAGGGTCATGTGTTCATACGGTCATATGGTCACAGGGTCATGTGTTCATACGGTCATATGGTCACAGGGTCATGTGTTCATACGGTCATATGGTCACAGAGTCATGTGCTCATACGATCATATGGTCACAGGGTCATGTGTTCATACGGTCATATGGTCACAGGGTCATGTGTTCATACGGTCATACAGTCACAGGGTCATGTGCTCATACTGTCATATGGTCACAGGGTCATGTGCTCATACGGTCATATGGTCACAGGGTCATGTGTTCATACGGTCATATGGTCACAGGGTCATGTGTTCATTCGATCATATGGTCACAGGGTCATGTGTTCATACAGTCATATGGTCACAGAGTCATGTGCTCATACGATCATATGGTCACAGGGTCATGTGTTCATACGGTCATATGGTCACAGGGTCATGTGCTCATACGGTCATACGGTCACAGGGTCATGTGTTCATTCGGTCATACAGTCACAGGGTCATGTGTTCATACGGTCATATGGTCACAGGGCCATGTGTTCATTCGGTCATATGGTCACAGGGTCATGTGTTCATACGATCATGGTCACAGGGTCATGTGTTCATTTGGTCATATGGTCACAGGGTCATGTGTTCATACGGTCATATGGTCACAGGGTCATGTGTTCATACGGTCATATGGTCACAGGGTCATGTGCTCATACGATCATATGGTCACAGGGTCATGTGCTCATACGATCATATGGTCACAGGGTCATGTGTTCATACGGTCATATGGTCACAGGGTCATGTGTTCATTCGGTCATATGGTCACAGGGTCATGTGTTCATTCGGTCATACGGTCACAGGGTCATGTGCTCATATCATATATGTCACAGGGTCATGTGTTCATACGATCATATGGTCACAGGGTCATGTGTTCATACGGTCATATGGTCACAGGGTCATGTGTTCATTCGGTCATATGGTCGCAGGGTCATGTGTTCATACGGTCATATGGTCGCAGGGTCATGTGTTCATACGGTCATATGGTCACAGAGTCATGTGCTCATACGATCATATGGTCACAGGGTCATGTGTTCATTCGATCATATGGTCACAGGGTCATGTGTTCATACAGTCATATGGTCACAGGGTCATGTGTTCATACGGTCATATGGTCACAGGGTCATGTGCTCATACGATCATATGGTCACAGGGTCATGTGTTCATACGGTCATATGGTCACAGGGTCATGTGTTCATACGGTCATATGGTCACAGGGTCATGTGCTCATACGGTCATACGGTCACAGGGTCATGTGTTCATTCGGTCATACAGTCACAGGGTCATGTGTTCATACGGTCATATGGTCACAGGGCCATGTGTTCATTCGGTCATATGGTCACAGGGTCATGTGTTCATACGATCATATGGTCACAGGGTCATGTGTTCATTCGGTCATATGGTCACAGGGTCATGTGTTCATACGGTCATATGGTCACAGGGTCATGTGTTCATACGGTCATATGGTCACAGGGTCATGTGCTCATACGATCATATGGTCACAGGGTCATGTGCTCATATGGTCACAGGGTCATGTGCTCATACGATCATATGGTCACAGGGTCATGTGTTCATACGGTCATATGGTCACAGGGTCATGTGTTCATTCGGTCATATGGTCACAGGGTCATGTGTTCATTCGGTCATACAGTCACAGGGTCATGTGCTCATACGATCATATGGTCACAGGGTCATGTGTTCATACGATCATATGGTCACAGGGTCATGTGTTCATACGGTCATATGGTCACAGGGTCATGTGTTCATTCGGTCATATGGTCGCAGGGTCATGTGTTCATATGATCATATGGTCACAGGGTCATGTGTTCATTCGGTCATACAGTCACAGGGTCATGTGCTCATACTGTCATATGGTCACAGGGTCATGTGCTCATAAGATCATATGGTCACAGGGTCATGTGTTCATACGGTCATATGGTCACAGGGTCATGTGCTCATACGATCATATGGTCACAGGGTCATGTGTTCATACGGTCATATGGTCACAGAGTCATGTGCCATACGGTCATATGGTCACAGGGTCATGTGCCTTCATATGGTCACGGGTCATATGGTCATGTGTTCATACGATCATATGGTCATCATGTGTTCATATGGTCACAGGTCATACATATGGTCACAGGGTCATGTGTTCATACGGTCATCACAGGGTCATGTGCTCATAAGATCATATGTATGGTCATATGGTCACAGGGTCATGTGTTCATTCGGTCATATGGTCACAGGGTCATGTGTTCATACGGTCATATGGTCACAGGGTCATGTGTTCATACGGTCATATGGTCACAGGGTCATGTGTTCATACGGTCATATGGTCACAGGGTCATGTGCTCATAAGATCATATGGTCACAGGGTCATGTGTTCATACGGTCATACAGTCACAGGGTCATGTGCTCATACTGTCATATGGTCACAGGGTCATGTGCTCATAAGATCATATGGTCACAGGGTCATGTGTTCATACGGTCATATGGTCACAGGGTCATGTGCTCATACGATCATATGGTCACAGGGTCATGTGTTACGATCATATGGTCACAGGGTCATGTGTTCATACGGTCATATGGTCACAGGGTCATGTGCTCATACGATCATATGGTCACAGGGTCATGTGTTCATACGGTCATATGGTCACAGGGTCATGTGCTCATAAGATCATATGGTCACAGGGTCATGTGTTCATACGGTCATATGGTCACAGGGTCATGTGCTCATACGGTCATATAGTCACAGGGTCATGTGTTCATACGGTCATATAGTCACAGGGTCATGTGTTCATACGGTCATATGGTCACAGGGTCATGTGTTCATACGGTCATATGGTCACAGGGTCATGTGTTCATACGGTCATATGGTCACAGGGTCATGTGCTCATACGGTCATATGGTCACAGGGTCATGTGTTCATACGGTCATACGGTCACAGGGCAATAGCAGAGGATAAGGAGTCTCTCAGGAATGTAAAGGCTCACTGCACTGATGGGACAAGCAGCCAGGATGCCGGGCTTCAGTGGGAGCAGAGTCATTCCCCAAAGGGCAGCGGGGGAGGGCGAGGTGTCGGTCACAGCTGTGGGCCATGCCGAATCTTTTCTGCGTACGCCACAGCAGAGTCCAGCTCACCTGGAGACAGGAGCCCCAGATCTCTGAGCGCTGCCAACAGCTGAGCGCGAGAGTTACTGATGAACGAATGCGACAGGAAGGAGGGAAACCCTCCACCGTTCTTCAGAACGTACAGTGGGACACGCACCATACCCAGGACCTCAGAGAGGGACACACAGGGAGGAGAGAGACAACTTAGCTTGTGAAGCTGGGAATCTGACCCCACGCTGCACTGGCCTGAGGGTGTGGGGTGTGCCATTCCACTGTCAAATCTTACAGTGAAATCCCTCTCCCTGGGTGCGTCCCAATACTCAGAGCTGCATCCTCTTCCCACCCACTACCACCTCGTCTCCTCTGAGTTCTGGAAATGTGTCCTTCCTGTTCCAAACTCATAGGAGGTGAATGGAGAGGCCCCAGATACATCCATGTGACATACCACGGAAGCCTTTCCACATTTCTGGGTGACATCATTGTGCTCACGACCAGTCAGATTTAAAGACCATCCCACAACATCTTTTATCATCGAAAAGTGCAAAAAACAGCAAGGAATTTACCAACATTCAAGTATAAGTGCAAGAGTAGTAAACAGCAACTGACAAAACTACATTCAAACAGCATTTGCTGACCATGTTTTTAAGCTTAGGTAATGACTAAGGTAAAGGGGCCGGGGTGGATGAGATGAGCTATTGGCCGAGGTAAAGGGGCCGGGGTGGATGAGATGAGCTGGATGAGATGAGCTATTGAGATGAGCTATTGGCTTAGGTAAAGAGAGATGAGCTATTGGCCGAGGTAAAGGGGCCGGGGCGGATGGGCGGATGAGATGAGCTATTGGCCGAGGTAAAGGGGCCGGGGTGGATGAGATGAGCTATTGGCTTAGGTAAAGGGGATGAGCTATTGGCCGAGGTAAAGGGGCCGGGGCGGATGAGATGAGCGCCGAGGGGGCCGGGGTGGATGAGATGAGCTATTGGCTTAGGTAAAGGGGCCGGGGTGGATGAGATGAGCTATTGGCTTAGGTAAAGGGGCCGGGGCGGATGAGATGAGCTATTGGCTTAGGTAAAGGGGCCGGGGTGGATGAGATGAGCTATTGGCTTAGGTAAAGGGGCCGGGGCTGGATGAGATGAGCTATTGGCTTAGGTAAAGGGGCCGGGGTGGATGAGATGAAAGGTGAGATGGCCGGGGTGGATGAGATGAGCTATTGGCCGAGGTAAAGGGGCCGGGGCGGATGAGATGAGCTATTGGCCGAGGTAAAGGGGCCGGGGTGGATGAGATGAGCTATTGGCCGAGGTAAAGGGGCCGGGGCGGATGAGATGAGCTATTGGCTTAGGTAAAGGGGCCGGGCGGATGAGATGAGCTATTGGCTTAGGTAAAGGGGCCGGGGCGGATGAGATGAGCTATTGGCCGAGGTAAAGGGGCCGGGGTGGATGAGATGAGCTATTGGCTTAGGTAAAGGGGCCGGGGTGGATGAGATGAGCTATTGGCCGAGGTAAAGGGGCCGGGGTGGATGAGATGAGCTATTGGCTTAGGTAAAGGGGCCGGGGTGGATGAGATGAGCTATTGGATGAGCTATTGGCTAAAGGGGCCGGGTGGATGAGGTAAAGGGGCCGGGGTGGATGAGATGAGCTATTGGCTTAGGTAAAGGGGTAAAGGGCGGATGATGATGAGCTATTGAGCTATTGGCCGAGGTAAAGGAGCTATTGGCTTAGGTAAAGGGGCCGGGCGGATGAGATGAGCTATTGGCCGAGGTAAAGGGGCCGGGGTGGATGAGATGAGCTATTGGCCGAGGTAAAGGGGCCGGGTGGATGAGATGAGCTATTGGCTTAGGTAAAGGGGCCGGGGCGGATGAGATGAGCTATTGGCTTAGGTAAAGGGGCCGAGATAAAGGGGCCGGGGTGATGAGATGAGCTATTGGCTTAGGTAAAGGGGCCGGGGCGGATGAGATGAGCTATTGGCTAAAGGGGAGCTATTGGCCGAGGTAAAGGGGCCGGGGTGGATGAGATGAGCTATTGGGCCGGGTGGATGAGATGAGCTATTGGCCGAGGTAAAGGGGCCGGGGCGGATGAGATGAGCTGTAAAGGGGCCGGGTGGATGAGATGAGCTATTGGCTTAGGTAAAGGGGCCGGGTGGATGAGATGAGCTATTGGCTTAGGTAAAGGGGCCGGGGCGGATGAGATGAGCTATTGGCTTAGGTAAAGGGGCCGGGGCGGATGAGATGAGCTATTGAGCTATTGGCTTAGGTAAAGGGGCTTAGGTAAAGGGGCCGGGTCGGATGAGATGAGCTATTGGCTTAGGTAAAGGGGCTTGTTTCCTCCCCTACTTTTCGTCACATCCTTCTGGGTGGGAGACGAGTGAAAGAGCAGAGGAAAGGGGCAAAAGTATTGGAACGCACCTCTGAATGGAAATAAAGCACAAAAGCACAGTCTGACACAAGAAGAGAAATGACCTCCAGGTCATTGAGAGAGTGGTACCTCCAGGCCGTGGTCAGCAGCGGTCAGCACCGCGGCGCGCTCCGCCTCCTGCAGCTCCTCCTCTCTTAACCTCTTACAGTAGAAGTGTGTGATGAGGTGGGGGGGGGGAGGGGGCCACACATGAGGAGTGATGGTCCTCTGCAGTAACCTCCAGGGCCGTGCCCATCTCTTCCCATAATTCCCTGCTGAGGCCACGCTCCAGAGATTCCTCTGCAGGGTTCACAAGACTGAACGCACACAAATGCACGTTCATGATTACATAAATATACATGATAAAATAAAAGGAAACATCATAAACAAGACTATATGATGCTAACCACCTAACAGAAATTCAATGATGTTCAACTGTAAGCTCTTAAACGAAGAATACAAAAGGATAAGACTCACCCACCAGGAAAGCCCAGTAAGCCATCAAAACGCATCTGCATCTGTGGAGACAGGAGGTTCAGTTCTACTACCAGAGACGCTGACAGAAAAACCCAGGATACTTCCAGCCAACACCGGGGTAGCACAGCGGGTCACTGACGTTCACATGCTACGCCCGGAACGCTAGGCTAGAGAAGGCACTGAATGGGATGATGGAGACTACGTCAGAAATTGCGTTTTCAGTATTTCATTTATGAAGTTACTTCAAGCCTTCTTACGTACGTTTTAGGCCAAGGTAAAATATCTTTAACACAAATACCGCAAGTCGGAACAAAATCTAAGACAATAACTAGCGATAACCGTCCGACTGAAGAATTCTGAGTGTATGTAAGTCACACATGATCTTGTGACTCTCTAAAATGTAATATTTTAAAGGAGGCCGTATTAATACATCAAAATGTATGTACATGAGATTGATCTTTTTTTCAATAAGATCGTTTTTTTACGGGAGTATTTTTACAGGACATGCCTTTCACTGCTACCGAAATTGCCTTTTGGTGAACACATAAATCTGGTTGGCGTTTGCAGAGGTGGGTAACACATAGGACCCTCGCTGGTAGTCGATAATCGGTGCCAGCACGATGCAGCTATACCTGCTCAAGAAAAGACTACATAGCATTGTTTGTCCTGAACTACGAAGGGATTTGTATACGTACGTATTTACCTATATTTATTTCAAGACGATTAGTATAAGATGAAAGATAAATTGCTGATTTAGCTGATCAGCTAGACATGGCAGCGAAAATGATAGCCAAAGGCAGCTCAAAGAAGTCTCGAACAGGGGTTAGCATGATAGGATCCGTTTAAATACGACGAATGAGTAGCGGTGATCTTACAATGACAGTGTGCTTCATGGGAATCTTTCCGAACAGTCTGGCGTCCGTGTCGGCGTAGAGCATAATATGACAAGCGTGTCTATAGCCTTTGAGTGACAAAGACTCTTCTTTAGAGACCTCTTTTCCTGCCATCCGAAGCGCTTGACTGCGTTTCCAGTTATGTACAGTGTTCTTCTGCACATGCAGTACGTGCACGTCCACGACAACAGAGCTGCCATCTGATCTCAGGGTCTGGATCGGCAACACCTCCTTCTTGTTTATTGAGGGTGGCAGCTACCTTTTAGGTGCATTACCGCCACCTACTGAACTGGAGTGTGGAGGACATCCCTCACATTCTCAAAAAAAAAAAAAATTATTTTAATCTGTCATGTATTACCTAAGAAGTCGCTTGACAGATATCTAAGACAATGATTCTTAGAATCTGGTCTTAAAATATGTTATTCTTAGTGCAATCCCCTTATTTAAGACCAATTTTTCATTTTGTTCTCTCTACATTGAACATTAAATCACAACATATTGTTTCTTCTTGACTAATTTTCAAATTTTCCATCTGGATGTTTGTTGATAATAAATAATGTGTAATGTAATCCTGTATGCCCTAGTCTTAGTCGAGTGAGGACTTGTTCTTCTTTACGGATATCTTCCACTAGCAATTCTTTCTGGATTTCATGTCTCCTTCATTTTTCATTATTCTTCCTGTCACCTCTTTTTATTGCAGGTCTTTATTACACATTTAGATTCCACTTGGCTTAATTTTATATTTAAAGTAATCTGATTTTCATTCATTGCTCTTTTGGCCCAGAAATGTGCCCACTCACTTCCCTCCACTCCAGGAAGGGCAGGACCCACCAAAAGGCAGCCACTGGGCTCATAGATTCCACTCTAAAACTGAAAGTGCAGACATGAAGCAGAATATAAATACATTTTTGTGAATAGGGCAGTCGTTTCAAAATAAAAACACACTTTTATGTGATTAAACCGTGATCGTATAGAAAAAACTGCAGAACTGGTATACAATCTAGCCTCTTTTTATCGTTAAATACTAACAATGTAGGGTGAATTGCCCTGTAAACAGAATTAAGACCGTTGTGTCAGAGCACTTTACAAGAGATAAGCACTTAGCATTGAGAATCTGAACATCACATAGAACGAACATCAACACGCATGGAAATGAGCAGCTAGAAGCTTTCTTTATTGAGCATAAAGACAATACCACCTATTTTGTAAAAAAAGATTAACTTTAAAAAGTCATCTGCTTTATAGTTTTAACAGTGCAAACAAATTCAGACAATCAAACGTACAACAGAATAAGACAGCGAAAAACACGGGGAAAAAAAAAAACGGCAAAACTATTAGAATGCAAGTAGCCCATTTGAGTTGAGGAGGCATCTGCTAAAAGAATGCAAACCTCTCTCTCTCTAAACTATCTTTCTTAAGATTAATGTTGTCTTTTACACAGCAAAAGCGGACAGGGATTGTGTTAAGACTGAGGCTCTGATACAGATTTCAGCGCCAAAATGATTTTCAGAAAAAAAGAGTGGGTTTTCATTGGGTTTCTGCAAGGGTAAACAATAAAAACACACTTACAACAATATCCTCACAGAGCGAGCAGGATGGCGTGTGTGTGTGTGTGTGTGTGTGTGTGTGTGTGGGGGTTGTGTCAATGTTGCGAGTGTGTTTACTATTTCAGCCATTTCTCTCCCTCCCTCTCCCCCCTACAGCCCTCCCTTACCACAGTCAGTTTCATTAAACACATTCCAAGAAATGCAGTATTTACACAGCACTTTCCCTGTTCCCCGTTAAACTGCTACAGCGGGATTAAACTCAGGCGTTTATAGACTCAAACTGTGCCTGCCTGGTCCATTCACAGACAGGACTGCAGCTCAATAGAATGTCAAACTGCAGTGCATTTTACTATTCCACCACCAGGGGCCACCCCAACCCTCATACTGGAGAGCCATAGGACCTTCAGATTGCCATTGTTTATCAATTAAAGCAGTTCATTACACTGTCACTTGACCCCAACAGGATCCTTGGGCATTAACTGGTTGCTATTAAGACTCAATTCTCAGCTAACACTGACCAGGGATTCTTAATTGCTGCAAATTTCACACCACTTGTTCCACCTTTGCTCCATAGAAAAAAATATTCATGCTTGAAGTATGGCACTGAATCTTGCCAATGCAGTTCTGTCCCAGACAGCAGCCTCTGAAAATGGGTCTGCCTTTGGCATGCACAGAACTACACTCACATGACAATGCAACTCTACCAACAGTGCATTCTGGGAATTGTATGCTAGTGAAACACATGTAACCTCCTTCATGTCAAACATAACCAGCATCAGGCTCTGACAGCATGGTCTATATCAATTCTCATTTTTAACATCCTTTAAACATTTTTGGTTTTCCCCACGTAACATACACAATGGTAGGCAGAGCTGGAAGTTCCAATCTTACAGCACAATGCCTAATCTAGAGCTTCACCTGCTGAGGGCGATAGATTTCTACAGCTGCGTTCCCTCAGCTCGGGCCTTTGGCATTACACCATTCAGGCCATGTTTAAATTCATCAGTATTCTGTTACAATAGATTTAGATAAATGGGTGTCATCACCCAGAACTGATTTATAAACAGTTGTGAGTTCCTGTCTCGTATTTCAACCTGTAGTAAAAGGCAGCAAAATATGAATAATGAAATTCCAAGATAAACTGAGTGCCCCACCTGGAGCAGTATGGAAGCTTCTGTGCAGACGGAGTGTGTTCTCTGGAACATGCAGCCAGGGGACATGCTGGCAAAACCGAAAGGCTCAATTTGGACGATGACTGAATTAGCTTTGGAGTTAAAAGGTGCGTTTCCTTAATCCTAAGAGGAGTCAGGTAGCCACATACAGACAATCTTCGAGCTAATGCACTTAGCATTAGCTGCACAGAGAAGGCCACATACTGCTTGCATACAAAGCACAGGCCCAGTGCGCTGCTCGGACGCTCATAAACAGAGAAAAGCATGCAACTGCCAACATAAGAGGATCTCTTAAACAACCTCAAAAATTCTGATAAAAAAGATACAGCACAAACTACTGAACTGGAGTCCAAATGCCAGAATAAAAGTATCAATCCCTAACTGTGTGTAGTGACAGTAGTTTCTGTGGCAATGACTGCATGATTGTGGTTGTAGCTGCAGGGCTGTGGTTGTGATGGCGGTTTCTATGGTGACTGCATTATGTTCAGGCCTGTTAGACTGTACATACAGACAGCCCTCTGCTTTCCCCCTGGAGTGAACAGCAGTAACACCCACAAGAGTGACTCAAACGAAAAGGAATGAAACAGAAGTGAGATAATTCCCTCCTCCGACACAAAGAACATGTTTTATTACACCAGAATAAGCCACACTCTAATCACGCTGCTTTGGTTTGTTGTTGATAAGAAGCTGTAGGGGCCCTGCCCTTGTGCCCTTGTCAAAGTTCCGCAGCGTAACTGTGCCGCAGCGTAACTGTGCCAGCAAAGTGCCAGTCCTGGTCACTCCAGAGGAATGTTTTCAGCAGCATCTGTAATCAGCGTTTTGCCAAAAATCACATTTACTCCTTTAGAATTAATGTTAAGAATATGACATGGTCCCTGGGAATCATTTCATATCACCAGCAAACATGGCGTTAGAGTGTGGCTCATTTTATTCTGACTGGTGGCATCCTGCAGCTCCCTAATCAATGGGAATGCTTTTCTGCCCAATAATGACAGATTAACTGTTCTTTACTTTGAATAATCAATATATCATAAATGAAACGTAACCATAAAAATAATACTTATATTTTTCTTGTTACATGTAAACCAGCAATTTACAATATTATACATTGTCATTATTGAATGTTTGGTGTCCATGTCTGGAGAGGCCGATGTCTCTCCGTTCTGCTGCTCTCTCTACTCAAACATGTCTCTCTCCCCCTTGTCCCTCACACACAGACACACACACACACATGCGCACATACACACAAATGTGTATATACACACACACACAAACACATGTGCGCACATACACACAAACGTGTATACACACACACACACACACACACACACACACACACATCACCATGTTAGGGGCTCACAGTCTGTGGGGGTTCACCCACTTGTACGTTCCCTCATAGCGGAACCCCACTCTCTTCACCAGCTCATCTGCTTCAGGGGGTCCTCGACTGGAGGGCGGAGTGCAGGAGCAGAAGGGAGGAGGGAGGGGCGGAGTGCAGGAGCAGAAGGGAGGAGGGAGGGGGTGGAGCACGGGAGCAGAAGGGAGGAGGGAGGGGTGGAGCACGGGAGCAGAAGGGAGGAGGGAGGGGTGGAGCACGGGAGCAGAAGGGAGGAGTAAGGAGGGAGGGGCGGAGTGCAGGAGCAGAAGGGAGGAGGGAGGGGCGGAGTGCAGGAGCAGAAGGGAGGAGGAGGGAAGGGAGAAGGGAGGGGTGGAGCACGGAGCAGAAGGGAGGAGGGAGGGGTGGAGCACGGGAGCAGAAGGGAGGAGGGAGGAGGGAGGGGGAGTGCAGGAGCAGAAGGGAGGAGGGCAGACAGATAATTGGGTCAGAGGGGCAACACAGCAGTTTTACATGACTGACATGTCACTGGAATGTGTTAATGTTTCAGCTGCAGATCTCCCTCTGTGTAATCTCCCTGAGACACTTCAGCCTCTGTGGCTACATTTACCTATAATAAACTCCTTTTCTACTTAGAGTAAAGTTTTTTTTTTTTCCTTACTCATGTGTGCACACATCTGCACTCACACACACAGGGATGGGTGGGGTTTACCTTCCATAGGTATAGGGGATGGGCGGGGTTTACCTTCCATGGGTATAGGGGATGGGCAGGGTTTACCTTCCATGGGTATAGGGGATGGGCGGGGTTTACCTTCCATAGGTATAGGGGATGGGCGGGGTTTACCTTCCATGGGTATAGGGGATGGGCAGGGTTTACCTTCCATAGGTATAGGGGATGGGCGGGGTTTACCTTCTATGGGTATAGGGATGGGCAGGGTTTACCTTCCATAGGCATAGGGATGGGCGGGGACCTCCATAGGTATAGGGATGGGCAGGGTTTACCTTCCATGGGTATAGGGATGGGCAGGGTTTACCTTCCATAGGTATAGGGGATGGGCGGGGTTTACCTTCCATAGGTATAGGGGATGGGCGGGTTTACCTTCCATAGGTATAGGGGGATGGGCAGGGTTTACCTTCCATAGGTATAGGGGATGGGCGGGGTTTACCTTCTATGGGTATAGGGGATGGGCGGGGTTTACCTTCCATAGGTATAGGGGATGGGCAGGGTTTACCTTCCATAGGTATAGGGGATGGGCGGGGTTTACCTTCCATAGGTGTAGGGGGATGGGCGGGGTTTACCTTCCATAGGTATAGGGGATGGGCGGGGTTTACCTTCCATGGGTATAGGGGATGGGCGGGGTTTACCTTCCATGGGTATAGGGGATGGGCAGGGTTTACCTTCCATAGGTGTAGGGGATGGGCAGGGTTTACCTTCCATAGGTGTAGGGGATGGGCAGGGTTTACCTTCCATAGGTATAGGGGATGGGCGGGGTTTACCTTCCATGGGTATAGGGGATGGGCGGGGTTTACCTTCCATAGGTATAGGGGATGGGCGGGGTTTACCTTCCATAGGTATAGGGGATGGGCGGGGTTTACCTTCCATAGGTATAGGGGATGGGCGGGGTTTACCTTCCATAGGTATAGGGGATGGGCGGGGTTTACCTTCCATAGGTATAGGGGATGGGCGGGGTTTACCTTCCATAGGTATAGGGGATGGGGGGGTTTATTCCATAGGTATAGGGATGGGGGGTTTACCTTCCATGGTGTAGGGATGGGGGGGTTTATGGGCGGGGGATGGGTGGGTTTACCTTCCATAGGTGGGATGGGCGGGGTTTAGGTGGGGGGATGGGCGGGGTTTACCTTCCATAGGTATAGGGGGGATGGGCGGGGTTTACCTTCCATAGGTATAGGGGATGGGCGGGGTTTACCTTCCATGGGTATAGGGGTGGGCGGGGTTTACCTTCCATAGGTATAGGGGATGGGCGGGGTTTACCTTCCATAGGTATAGGGGATGGGCGGGGTCTTCTCCTTCTCTATTTGGTGCAGGAGAGGAGTGAAGATCCTCCAGGCCTCCCTCAGCTCATCACTGCCAGAAACAGAGAAAAGCACTTTTCTGAGCTGCTTACTGCCTTCAATATATCTCCTCTTTATAACAGTCCCTGTGCAGTACTTCACTTGTGTGTACTTCAAATCTGTGGTTGGCGAGAGGATCTTAGCCTAGCTTAGCCTAGTCTAGCCTAGCCTTGGCTGATGGGCAGACCTGCACACAAAGTGCATCTGAGCCTAGCCTAGCCTAGCCTAGCCTAGGAGACACAGGAAGAGCCGCTGACAGACAGACCTGCGCACAAAGTGCATCTGGCTCCCACAGAAGACATCCAGGATCAGGCGTTCATATGCGTCAGGGAGCTTCACATCCTGAAAGAGAGAGAGGGAGAGGAGAAGAGCCCATGAGCCAGAGCACTAACAGCAGTGCAGCATGTCCGACAACGCAGGACAATCCCCCCGCCAGGCACACACCTGCCAAGACTTTTGGCCCACGGTGAGGAAGCTGTGAGCACACAGTAATGTCCCCTACACTCTATACTGCACATGCATTTGGGCCACAGGAAGGGGGCCTGAGGCCCACTGTCAGGTGACCAATGCAGATTACTGAATCTCCATCTCACCATTTTCACAGCTGAAGGCTTGCATGATTGAGATTCTTCTGTTGGGCTGAAGAAACAAGGATGCCGTCATCACAGCAGTGTCAGTTTGAACGACCTAGTTCACCGGTAGCTGTGATACATGCTGGTCTCTTACCCTATAGTGGCTGTGGTAGGTGCTGATCTCTCTTACCCTGTAGTGGCTGTAGTAAGTGCTGGTCTCTCTTACCCTGCAGCGGCTGTAGTAAGTGCTGGTCTCTCTTACCCTGTAGCGGCTGTGGTAAGTGCTGGTCTCTCTTACCCTGGAGCGGCTGTAGTAAGTGCTGGTCTCTCTTACCCTGTAGCGGCTGTAGTAAGTGCTGGTCTCTCTTACCCTGTAGCGGCTGTGGTAAGTGCTGGTCTCTCTTACCCTGTAGCGGCTGTAGTAAGTGCTGGTCTCTCTTACCCTGTAGTGGCTGTAGTAAGTGCTGGTCTCTCTTACCCTGCAGCGGCTGTAGTAAGTGCTGGTCTCTCTTACCCTGTAGTGCTGGTAAGTGCTGGTCTCTCCCTGCAGCGGCTGTGGTAAGTGCTGGTCTCTCTTACCCTGTAGCGGCTGTGGTAAGTGCTGGTGTGGTAGGTGCAGATCTCTTACCCTGTAGCGGCTGTGGTAAGTGCTGGTCTCTCTTACCCTGTAGCGGCTGTGGTAGGTGCTGGTCTCTCTTACCCTGTAGCGGCTGTAGTAAGTGCTGGTCTCTCTTACTCCTGTAGCCCTGTAGCAGCTGGTCTCTCTTACCCTGTAGCGGCTGTGGTGCTGGTCTCTCTTACCCTGTAGCGGTAGTAGTGCTGGTCTCTCTTACCCTGTGCTGGTCTGGTCTCTCTTACCCTGTAGCGGCTGTGGTAAGTGCTGGTCTCTCTTACCCTGTAGCGGCTGTGGTAGGTGAGGTCCAGCTCTGTCTCCTCGGGGCTGAAGAACACTCCGGGCTTCTTGCTCATCATCTTGGCATAGATGGCCTCGTTGGGCTGCACACGCACGACCAACTCGTTGCGCCGGCACTGCGCGCTGAAGATATCCCCCGGCACGTCGGTGAACTGTAGCCGCACCTCCGCCTTGCGCTCATTCAATGCTTTACCACAACGCAGGATGAAGGGAACACCTGCAGGACCATGAGACAAACAGCACTCACCTTAAGGTCCTCCATTCGCCATGACATTTTTCAAAAAGAACATAACGGGATATCACCTTCCGGTTAACTGTTACGCAACCACTCTGTTCCTATTCTACTATTCCTTCGTTAGTTTGACCTGAGTGGGGCTTTAAAGGGAAGTATGTTTAGCTGGAATAGGGCTTTAAGGGGGGGTATGTTTAGCTGGAATAGGGCTTTAAGGGGGGGTATGTTTAGCTGGAATAGGGCTTTAAGGGGGTATGTTTAGCTGGAGTGGGGCTTTAAGGGGGTATGTTTAGCTGGAATAGGGCTTTAAAGGGGAGTATGTTTAGCTGGAATAGGGCTTTAAGGGGGTATGTTTAGCTGGAGTGGGGCTTTAAGGGGGTATGTTTAGCTGGAATGGGGCTTTAAGGGGGTATGTTTAGCTGGAAGGGCTTTAAGGGGGTATGTTTAGCTGGAATAGTGGCGCTTAAGGGGGTATGTTTAGCTGGAATAGGGCTTTAAGGGGGGGTATGTTTAGCTGGAGTGGGGCTTTAAGGGGGGGTATGTTTAGCTGGAGTAGGGCTTTAAGGGGGGGTATGTTTAGCTGGAGTGGCGCTTTAAGGGGGGGTATGTTTGGCTGGAGTGGGAAGCTCACCATCCCAGCGCTCATTGTGAACATACAGCACAGCGGTGGCAAAAGTGGGAGTGCTGGAATCTTTGGGGACGGTGGGGTCATCAAGGTAACCCAGTCGAGCATCCCCCTCCCCCCCGGGGTCCCCCACATACTGCCCCAAGACCACATCCGACAGGGACACAGGGGCGATGCACTTCAGCACCTTCACCTGCAAGAGACACACAGGTGCATTTAAAAAGCACAACCAATCACACAGTGCAGAGCTGCAATTAACTGGGAAACTGAAATTCTGTGTGCGTGATCTGTTTGGCCCAGAAGGAAGGGTGTCCCTGGCTGGCCCACCACCACGACTTCCAGTGTTATAGCACAGGATGGTTAGCACAGTGATATAGCTTGGGGTGGTTAGCACAGTGTTACAGTGCTGGGTGTTTGGCACAGTCTTATAGTGCTGGGTGGTTAGCACAGTCTTATAGTGCTGGGTGGTTAGCACAGTCTTATAGCGCTGGGTGGTTAGCACAGTGTTATAGCTTGGGGTGGTTAGCACAGTGTTACAGTGCTGGGTGTTTGGCACAGTGTTATAGCTTGGGGTGGTTAGCACAGTGTTACAGTGCTGGGTGGTTAGCACAGTCTTATAGTGCTGGGTGGTTAGCACAGTGTTATAGCTTGGGGTGGTTAGCACAGTGTTACAGTGCTGGGTGTTTGGCACAGTGTTATAGCTTGGGGTGGTTAGCACAGTGTAGCTTGGGGTGGTTACAGTGCTGGGTGGTTAGCACAGTGTTATAGCTTGGGGTGGTTAGCACAGGTTGTATGTGGTTTGTTACAGGGAGTAAACTGCTTGCTTTAAGCTAATGCTCTTCAGAATGTCAGGTGCAGCTGCACCCAAACTGAGCAGACCAGCTGTACACTGGATCCTTGGAAATGCAGCGGTTGAGGGGTCAGGGATTGGTAGGTGAGGGAGTGAGCTGTAGGGGGCGTGGCCCACCGGGAGACGCTACCTTCTCATCTCTGACGTCATCTGAGCTGGTGGAGGCTGGTTTCTCCATGGCAACCAGACAAAGCATTTGGAGCAAGTGGTTCTGCATCACATCACTGAGAGAGAGAGAAGGAGGCAAGAGGGGGAATAAAGGAGAGGGACAGAAAGAATGAGAGAGAAACAGTGTTTAACATCCCATGGGCACAGAGCTGTAGCAGGGAAGATAAATGGTGTGAAAGCCTGTAAGTGCCAGTGAAAGACTGGTAAAAGCTGGACACTCGTACCGAATGATGCCGGAGTCGTCAAAGTAGCCACCCCTTCCCTGAGTGCCGAAGGGCTCCTTGAAGGACAGGACCACACAAGCCACACTGTCCCTGTTCCAGATAGGCCCAAAGATCCTGTTCCCAAACCTGACAAGAGAATGTCTGCACCATTTACCCTCCTCAAACATCAGCAAGGAAGCACACAGTCTCTATTAGCTCTCAATAACACACAGCGGAATAAGATATAATAGTATAATTTGTGTTTGCAGTTTTCACTCTGTACATGCTGCAGCGAGAGCTGTGCATGATTGGAGCAACAGAGCGCTGCTTACCTCAGCACCATCAGGTTCTGCACCATCTCAGAGCAACAGAGCGCTGCTTACCTCAGCACCATCAGGTTCTGCACCATCTCAGAGCAACAGAGCACTGCTTACCTCAGCACCATCAGGTTCTGCACCATTTCCTTGCCCAGGTAGTGGTCGATGCGGTAGATCTGATCCTCGCTGAACAGGGCGGACATGTGAGCAGACAGCTCCTCTGAGCTCTGCAGGTCCCGCCCAAATGGCTTCTCCACGATCACCCTGTTCCAGCCCCTGCAGTACGGCAACAGCACAGCCCACAGAAATGGCTCTTAAACAGAGTTAATTAACAACCTCACTATAATGACAAGATCATCACTCACATGCCTGTATTGACATAGTATTAGTATGCCCTGACAATAACACCTGGTCAAGCTCATAACCCAGACATGAAGAGAGCAGAACCTTACAGGTTGATTCCTCTACACTCTACAGCGACTGTCTGAGGGATTTGGGGTGTGGGGCGCTGGGTGTGAGGGACTGTGGGGCGCTGGGTGTGAGGGACTGTGGGGCGCTGGGAGAGAGGGACCATGGGGCGCGGGGTGTGAGGGACTGTGGGGCGCGGGTGTGAGGGACCGTGGGGCGCGGGTGTGAGGGGCCGTGGGGCGCGGGGTGTGAGGGGCCGTGGGCGCGGGGAGAGAGGGACTGTGGGGCGCGGGGTGTGAGGGACTGTGGGGCACTGAGTGTGGGGCCGTGGGGCGCAGGGTGTGAGGGGCCGTGGGGCGCTGAGTGTGAGGGAGAGAGGGACCGTGGGGCGCTGAGGGAGGGACCGTGGGGCGCTGAGTGTGAGGGACCGTGGGGCGCGGGGTGAGGGACCGTGGGGCGCGGGGTGTGAGGGACCGTGGGGCGCGGGGTGGGGCGCGGGTGAGGGACCGTGGGGCGCGGGGTGTGAGGGACTGTGGGGCGCGGGGTGTGAGGGACTGTGGGGCGCGGGGGTGTGAGGGACTGGACCGGGGGCGTGGGGAGAGGGGACTGTGTAGGGCGGGTGTGAGGGACCGTGGGGAGAGAGGGACTGGGGCGCTGGGCGGGGTGTGAGGGACCGTGGGGCGCGGGGTGTGAGGGACTGTGGGGCGCGGGGTGTGAGGGACTGTGGGGCGCGGGGTGTGAGGGACCGTGGGGCGCGGGGTGTGAGGGACTGTGGGGCGCAGGGTGTACCTGGCACTCATGCACTGATGTCGAATGTTCTTGGTGACATCGTGGTACACACTGGGCGGCAGCGCTAGGTAAAAGAGGCGGTTGGCCCCTGCTCCGCCCGGCAAAGCAGCAAGGTGAGTCTGCAGGTTACAGAATGCTGCTTCATCCCCGTACTTCCCGCTAACATACGAGTTCCTGCTGAAGAATGCAGAGAGACGATCCGCATCCCCATCTGCCACCTGAGAGAGAGACCAGCCAGATGATTTACACGAGAGATGATCCACAGCATTAGGTGATAATGAGGAGAGCAGTTACCCCTGGGCCTCCTCACCTTCATGTAGGGCAGGCAATTGGTCCGAATGGTTTCAACTGTCAGGCTGGAACGGGCGAAACCCACAAAATATGTCTCCTCTGGGAGCAGTCCGTCCCTGAACAGCCACCTGAGGCCACGGATACACACACTTCAGCATCCAATCACACACAACCTTACTCACACACTTCAGCATCCAATCACACACAACCTTACTCACACACTTCAGCATCCAATCACACACAACCTTACTCACACACTTCAGCATCCAATCACACACAACCTTACTCACACACTTCAGCATCCAATCACACACAACCTTACTCACACACTTCAGCATCCAATCACACACAACCTTACTCACACACTTCAGCATCCAATCACACACAACCTTACTCACACACTTCAGCATCCAATCAAGCACAACCTTACTCACATTTTGCACTCAAACCTCTGATACAGATTATTACTATTGGTGGAAAAGGTGTGTGCATGTTTCTGAGATGTGTGGGTATCCCAGATGTGAGCTCACAGGTCAGTCAGACTAGCTTACATAGTGCAAGCTTAGCTCTGAAGCACTTCCACATTTTATGGTGCTATTAAAGCATTATGTGTTATAAGTGGGCCCATGCGGTAAGGGATCATAAATCTGATAAGGTGTGATAAGCAGAGCTCATTATGGCTCAGTTAAACAGGCCTCACTCATTCCCCTCAGACACAGACACAGACACAGAAGTGAGCTACTGTGCTCACTCACTTCAGTAGGACACATTCAACCCCTGACAGTACAGGAGGCCTACACACAGTAAGGCAGCAAAGGAGCACTGAAACATCCGCACCCACCACAGCGTAGGGTAGATTTTCTTCTTGGCCAAGTCCCCCTGAAAGGAAAAATAAATGTTATGTATCTGAGCCACATGAAAAATGAGATGCTGCTGTGTTATTTTTGTTACTCCCATTAAATAAATTCCATAACTAAATTAACAATAGTAATTTAGTGTGTGTAACACTGTGTGCCCTGGTGGTGTGTGTGTTACTGTAGTGTGTGCTACACTGTACTCTGGCGGTGTGTGTGTTACTGTAGTGTGTGCTACACAGTGCCCTAACGGTGTGTGTGTTATTGTAGTGTGTGCTAGTGCCCTAACAGTGTGTGTTTTACTGTAGTGTGTGCTAGTGCCCTAACAGTGTGTGTTTTACTGTAGTGTGTGCTACACCGTGCCCTAACGGTGTGTGTGTTATTGTAGTGTGTGCTACACTGTACTCTGGCGGTGTGTGTGTTACTGTAGTGTGTGCTAGTGCCCTAACAGTGTGTGTTTTACTGTAGTGTGTGCTACACCGTGCCCTGGCAGTGTGTGTGTTACTGTAGTGTGTGCTACACTGTGCTCTGGCGGTGTGTGTGTTACTACAGTGTGTGCTAACAGTGTGTGTTTTACTGTAGTGTGTGCTACACCGTGCCCTGGCAGTGTGTGTGTTACTGTAGTGTGTGCTACACTGTGCTCTGGCGGTGTGTGTGTTACTGAAGTGTGTGCTACACTGTGCTCTGGCGGTGTGTGTGTTACTGAAGTGTGTGCTACACTGTGCTCTGGCGGTGTGTGTGTTACTGTAGTGTGTGCTACACTGTGCTCTGGCGGTGTGTGTGTTACTGAAGTTTTCTCCGCTTCACTATAACCCACCGATGCACCCATAATGATGAAGATGTGAGTGTCACACTGCCGGAACTCCTCATCATCGTACAGCTCCTTCCGCAGCTCCCCAAACACCTGAGAGCGAGAGAGAGGGAGTGCGCTCATCTTCACTGAGAGGGAGACAGAAAATAGCAGAGAGACATTAGAAGAGTGGCTGAACAGTCACACAACTGCTGTAGCGCTGTGCTGAACATGAATGCAGTTCTAGCGCACATACTAAGCCATAGTGTAGTAACTGTGCTGCAGGTGTTGTGCACATTCCAATCAGCTAAAACAGCCAGGCCAGGATGCCTGTGGAGACCTGACCACCCAGAATCACCACAGAACTACAAATCCCTCCTGCAGAACTACAGCCAAAAGAACTACAAATCCCTCCTGCAGAACTACAGCCAAAAGAACTACAAATCCCTCCTGTGACAGACCAAATTACAAACAGTACCGCAGGGAAAGTTACATCACATTCACTCAAACGCACACACAGGGAGGTTAATACACAGCGACTACGGTAACTGCTCTAATAAGGCTCAGAGCAGTTGGCATTCATGGAAACTGAAGTCTGGTTTCCCCACTACAGACAGGAGACAACACATTTTCAATAGTGCCAGCTTTGCTATTCAATCCCACACCAAGGTTCCCTATCATGGTATTGATGTTTGTTGAAGCAGAAAGCTACAGGGTCGAAACCGAGTTTTTGTTGAGTTGCTCATTTGAGTCTCCCAGATTAGTTACAAAAATAGCCAACAACAGAAACTGGGCACAGGTTAACCTACAGGGCAGGTACAATGCTACGGTTTTATTAACAGGCCTATCTAGAGACTAACGTTATACATACCAGGATCGTCAGCTACAGGTATTTCTGTAAGCGAAATTGAAAGGTATAAGGGAAAATATGTGAATAAAACAACTCATGTCATTTTTATTACACAACTTGATGATCCACTTTCAATATTAAGGTAAACTGAGTTTACATTTGCGTATCTATAATAGTATATTTTTATGGATAAAATACGTACTCTGATTCCCCAGGTTACACGTTAGCAGAATGCGAGTCAACGTTACTGTTCCATCCAGCTATTGATTACAGCTGATTATACCAGCCACCTTAATTTAACTGATCGCATGCAGACACAGGGCAAGAGGAACAAGGTAAAAATCCTCCAACCAACAATCACAGAAGCGGAACGAAAAGTCAGGCACTCTTTCCACATGCACACACAAAAATAGGTACACAATACACTTCAGTGTAGCTAATGTTATTAGCAAAATCCTCACCAATCCCTTCCTTAAAACGGCTCAACCTCCCATACTGAGGCAATGTACCATATTACGGTGTCTAACGTTAGCTAACTCTTATGAAATGATGGGCGAACACGTCCCTCCCTGGAACCTCACTTAACTGGCAATGCCACAGAAATGGCTATTGCTAAATACGGTGCAACTCATCCAATTATGCGAACTGAATTTCTACAAGTTACGGTGGGCAGCTGACTCAGTTCAATGGCTCTATAGTTAACTGACACAACGCTTTCTATTCTACCAGGACACATAAGCTGGACTGCTAGGAATCTCCAACCGTCTTGACAGCTACTCGGCCTTGGCTTGCTAATATCTGAGTGGGTCAGCACTTCGGCTGACTGGCTATCTACCATGATGCGTATTTCAGGCGAATGTTATGTTATTAGCCGGGCAGCTAATCACGTTCAGCATGTCGCTATCAAAGCTACTTACAATCAGGAGTTGTCCTCAAGGTGTGCGGAGTCACAGATTTTGATCAATTAACCAACAATGTAACTTAACTGCAAGAAAATAAACTATTCAGCTACACTGGCAGCTGTCAGGGTGTCAAAAGGCAGGAAGCGTTCAAGCTGCATTGTTAAAGAAATTAGATGAAAAACTGCAGCCCTCGCGTTTGATTAAAATGATTTCCTTGTTCCTTGAAAGAATGACAGGACGGATCTCTGATTTTATTGGCAGGCTGAGACTCACCCGCACTCGCTCGGCTGCCCATCTCCGCCGGGTTGGCCGCGTTCATTTCACGCTATCAAAAGCTGCTGAGAACGGACGGGCGTGTAACGCTGTAAACCCGCCCACAATACGATCCACAGACCAATCAAAGTGCTAGAAGAGTACTAAAGAACATGTTGGCAATGCAAAGATGTCTTGGTATACTGTTGGCGTAGGACAAAATTCAAGCTGGCCAGAGTTTGAATGTTTTAAGAAAACTGTAAGTTTGCGATATTTATTTTAACAAAAAATCTGAGGAGTGACTCATGAGTATTGTAATTGTTGTATATTCATTATTTCAGACACTGGTTTTTAACACGCCACTTTTCTTTACTTCATTGAATTCAGTTTGATCCAGTTTTGATAAAAGACCCACTTGACTCAGTTTTGATGTTTGTCCACTGAAATGTCTTATAGTTTCATAATGGTGTTATGGTGCACAGTGACACAAATCCGGATATTTACATTTCAGAGGAAGTCTGAGTATTGTGGCTGGTGCATTCAGACTTCCGTCTCCTACAGGAGCTTACCCTTGATGTAAGCATAAAAGTACAGATTTCATGTTCACTTGAATTTTTTTCCGAGTAAACAATTTTCCCTTTAATTTGGGAAAATTATACCTGCAATTTTGCAGCCCTGCAGAAAACCCATTCAGACAATTCCTAAAAAGTTGGGAGCAGTGCTGTCATTGGCTGTCGGCCTGTCTAGGTTTGCCCGGTGTATTCTGGGGAGGCTCTGGATTGGATGAGGGAGGATGATGAAATAAATGACACTGTGGCAGATGGAAGGCCCATTGCTGTCCTGATTACCTTTCATTTACCTTTCACCCCAACTCTGACAGATGTCCCAGATGTGTGTGCCACCCAGGGCTCACTGGTGCATGGGGGCACAGGTTAAAATCCCTGAGTCAAATACTGTAGCAGCTGCTGTATGTCGTTACTGTAGCCATATCTGTGCTGACCTTCATCCTCAGATAGCAGAGATATTGAAACCACACAGACAGGAGCTGAGTTAACCCTCGCCACACAATGAGTCAGAACATCCATCTTTATGCTGCCATTAAAGCCTCACAGTGACAACTCATAAAAAAGGATAGCACAAACTGTGACTCATCTCTGCCCACGCCACAGGAGCACCTACACGGCACACCAAGCCCCCCATGCAGAGGAGGAGCCCATCCCCAAACAAAGAGGGGGCATCTTCTATGAGGGAGAGCTCCCCGTGCACACCACCAGCACACAAACACACACAATGACAGGAAAAGCTGAAATAATAAGGGTCGGATGTAATCTGGCCTGCAATGCTAGGCCTCATCGAATCCAACACTAAAAACCCAAAGCAAATACTGGGGTCTGCTGCCTGCTACAAAGCCCAACCTGCATTCATAGTTTTCGCCTAAATAAATCAATCTTCACAACCTCATCTCAGAAAACCATTGGCTGGTCAAATGCATGCTCTGAAACTCTGAAGAACACACAAAACATCTTCCTACCAGAGGAAGGGGCTACTGCCTTGGGATGGAACGTTTCAACAGGAGAATCTTCTGCCTCATTCTGCTGTGTGTCCACGTGAGGGCGCTGTTCGGTCAGTCAATTTCATGCTTTGTGAAAATTGACCATCAAAAAGCCCTGTAGTAGTAATAACAACAGCAACAAAGATAATAATAATTACAATAATAATAATAATAATAATAATAATAATAATAATTAATTAAGTACCTCTTGTTCAAATGGTGAATGCCTGTGTAAGAAAACGCACATGTGCCTGTGTGCTCTCCAACACAGCCTCTCTGTAACCTGTGAAACTGCACTGCTCATCCCGCTGACCTTGTGCAACAACATGGATGCCAGCATACAGGATTGACATGAAGAGTTTCATCAGCAGAACATGGGGCACAGGTGGACGTCAGCTGCAGGTCAACTCTACACTGATTGAAGGATCTTTTCACGGGCTATGCAGTAGAGGCAAAGACCCTGAAGGTGCTGGAACTCAGGCTCAATGCACTGCTACATGCTTTCTGACGTGGTGAATGGCCTTTCTCTTCAGCAGCTGTTCTCCCTCACACTGGTCCCCCTCTCATAATGCTCATAATCTCTCTCTCTCTGTATAAAGAACATAACTCTGGATCAATTCTCATTTCCGTTTTGCTTTGTGCTGTGTATGTCAGTAAAAAAATGTGTCAGAAGTCCCTGTAATGCTTTTAATTTCAAAACTACATCATTTTTTCCGTACTTAAAAAAGACATTTTAAAAAAGACTCATTTCTTACAAATGCTGCTGAAACTATATTACTGAAGTTGATGGGGAAACCTGACTACAGTGTGAAACAAAGAAGTGAAATTCTTCACAAGCACACAGTACAGAGATGCTGCACAGGCATGCTGCTTTTCCAGCGTGCTTTCAGGACAGCTGCAGCGTCAGGGATCCCTGAAGTGCTGCTGGAGGCTCAGGCCAGCGGGGAGTCGTCACACCGTGGAAGATCTGGGTCGGGGTGGGACCCTCTGGAGGTTTGGGTGGGCCATCTGGCTCCATGAGGCCAAATGTGGCAGATGGTTGGGCCTTGCGTAGGGCCAGGGCGGTGGATTGACATGATGGCAGAGGCACAGAGGAGGCTCTCTGGATGGAAACTTAAGTAGTCTGGGGATACCAAAATTAGGTTTCAACAGTTGCAGTTCACAATGAGGTGAAGTTCCTGACTCAATGAGAAAGGTTCAGACCATTGGCTCCAGCAGACAGAAACCTGGCGTGGGCTGTTCACCCTGTTTAATATTTCAGAAATACCAAGTGTCTTCCTTTAATTGTTTTGCACAGTAAGATTCATAATCAAACACACATATCATGCACAGAAAAATCCATAAACATATACTCATTTCAGCTGTGTATCTGTCCTCCCAGCAGCATTATATAAAATTATACATTTTCTAAACTCCGTTTTTCATGTCATTTTCTCTGCACAGCTGTGATCACATGTCTGTTTTACAGCCATATTTCTGACTGCAATGTTTATGTCTCACCCTCAGAATTAGCAGTCAGAACATAACAAACACTACGGACAGCCGACACCAACCCACTGGCCTGTCACTGAGAAGAGAGATATAGCAGTGATCCTAAAACACATTAACACACTCATACACTTGATCAGATTGTAAACTGATCTTTCACTTACAGATAAATACAGAATATACTTTTTTCTGGAGTTATTTTTTTGGTTGTTTTAATTTTGAAAACCGCTTGTGAAGAGAAAAGACATTTATTTGCATTTGCTTGTGACTGAAGGTGGACGTTAAACACACATATTGACTTGATCCAGGCCCAAATGTAATTCTATGTTTATTTTTTTTTTATCTTTAAATCATGAAAAGGATGAGAAATACTGAGAGCCACTTCTACCACTACAAAAAGTAATATTTATGTATCTATTTCAATAAAGGAAATTAAGACGCTGCACCTACAAGCCTCTTCAAAGGGGGGCTTTTAAAAATTGTTTCTCTGTGCTAAACGGTTTGCTGATTGACCTTTGACAACCGCAGAATGATATTTCTGCTAAAGTACGTGGTGTCTGCAGTCACATATCATGAGCTCAACATGCATTCAGCTCCTCACAGGAGCCAAATGTCACATTCTACCCCGCACACGGACTTTCCACACACGTAACAAGCTTCTGCTCTCTCTCCATTTGTTGTACTTCCTCCTGGGTTTGGGTGGTTAGGCGGGGGACATGGGTGTACCCATCAGCCTCAGCAGCGCCTCTGCATTAGAACACCCTCTGTAAGGCCAGGGTCTTTCACCTCACTCTCTTCTCCCTCTCCCCAAGCCAGGGCCCAACCTGCCAGAGCCCAAACTGCCAGAGCCCAACCTGCCAGAGCCCAAACTGCCAGAGCCCAAACTGCCAGAGCCCAAACTGCCAGAGCCCAGACTGCCAGAGCCCAAACTGCCAGAGCTGCCACCTTTGGCTCCAGGAGTGCATTGGCAGCCCGTTAGCTACCTGTCTGTTCCGATGGTAATTGATACAGCATATATTTATGCATACTTTGCTGCATGGGGAAAGTAGCACATCCATTAGCTTCTCAGGAAACTGAAACAGGCTCTGTTAGGGTTAGGGTTAGAAACATATTGAAACAGGCTCTGTTAGTGCCAGTTAGCCCTGTTAGCACCAGGGTAAGTAATCTATTCTGAAAACACTCTCTGCCAGAGTTTGGACTGGGCCAAGAATCTCATGATCTTATAGCCATAACCTCCATGACACTCTTCTCCAAAGCACCTGCTTGGGATCAGTAAACATGAAGGCACACAGGCTACAGGATCAAGGCTATTGTGGGAGAATGAACACCCAGTTTATTCAAACTGTTGTGAGAGAATGAACACCCAGTTTGTTCAAACTGTTGTGTGAGAATGAACACCCAGTTTGTTCAAACTGTTGTGTGAGAATGAACACCCAGTTTGTTCAAACTGTTGTGTGACAATGAACACCCAGTTTGTTCAAACTGTTGTGTGAGAATGAACACACATTCATTCAGACATTATTCACATCTGTTTTGCAATCAGAGGTGACCAAGAGCTGTTATGAAGCTCATCCCCTCCATGCCGCTGTTACATTACCTTACATTATAGTCAGTTAGCTGAAGCTTTTATCCAAAGCGACTTACAGTTGAGTAGGCTAACCAAGGGCCAATCCCCCCTGGGAGCAATGTGGGGTTAAGGGCCTTGCTCAAGAGCCCAACAGCAATGGTGTTCTTTTTGAGCCACCAACCTCGGGGGTCCCAGTCATGTACCTTAGCCACTGGACTACAGGCTGTGTTGTGCCTGACGTACTCCATGTGCTCAGTCAGCATGCCAGTGATGATGGATGCAGACAGGACATTTAGTGGTCTGAACAGCAACAAACTGAGATGTGCAAATTGATGCATTACTGGTCAGGGCTCCATAGCCACCAGGCCAGCATGCAGTCACACATTATGTGAGCCATAGCGATCTGGGCTAAACCTGTCATTGATGCTTACATGCCATGGGAGCCATTTTTGGTCCTACTTGAGTAATAGTGTGAAAAGACATTTCAGCCCTCACAGCCTCAGCCTGTGAGCAGCAAGTTACATCAGTCTCACACACTCACTCACTCACACACACACACACACACACACTTAAAGACGTGTGTGTGTGTGTGTGTGTGTGAGAGAGAGAGAGAGAGAGAGAGAGAGAGAGAGAGAGAGAGAGTATATAATATCCTCTTTGATCTCAAAGCGAAACTGCTGGTCTGGCATTTTTTCCCTTTCTAAAACTGTATAAATGCAGAGTTAATTTCTATTGATCTTATCCTGCTGCTGCATCACCAACCAGCCACCTCAGGTGAGTTCTCAATCACATAAACACATTCTGCACTCAGAGTGGAGCCTCCAGCACACCTCTACCTGGAAAGTAGAGGCTACGATTACAATGCCAGACCAGCAGTACCATGGTGTGAGACATTCTGTGTGGTATGTGTTTGGCTATTACCTGTAAATATGAGTTAGGGTTACTGTGGTATGTGTTCAACTATTACCTGTAAACATGAGTTTGGGTTAGTGTGGTATGTGTTCAACTATTACCTGTAAACATGGGTTAGGGTTAGTGTGGTATGTGTTTGGCTATCAGCTGTAAATATGGGTTAGGGTTAGTGTGGTATGTGTTTGGCTATCAGCTGTAAATATGGGTTAGGTTAGTGTGGTATGTGTTCGGCTATTACCTGTAAACATGGGTTAGGGTTAGTGTGGTATGTGTTCAACTATTACCTGTAAACATGGGTTAGGTTAGTGTGGTATGTGTTCAACTATTACCTGTAAACATGGGTTAGGTTAGTGAGGTATGTGTATGTGTTCAACTATTACCTGCATATCAGCTGTAAATCAGGTGTTTACCAATATAATCAGCTTAATCACCTGGAAATTGTCAGTTGGTAACTATATTAAATTAAATTAATATGATTTTAAGGGACTTACCAATTCTCACAATCTTTGCATCTCGCTTATTGAAGTGTCTATGACGTGCAACACATGGAACATTCCTATTTGATTTGATCATTTATGACAGTTTGGTAATAAAATTTTATCATGGCTGAAATAGATATTAAAAGCTGAATTTCATATTGACAAATAGAAATGTCATAGTACCCCTTCAATAATTACATAGATGAAAATATAAGCTTTTGTAAATGTAATTCTGATTTGTTTGTGGAGTTTTAATTGCAAGCTAGTCATTTACGATCATATTGTTCTAGTTGCACCACTTGACACTGGTTGTGCCACTTGACAGTAAGAATGATGGTAAAGAACCACAACAAAAATGGAAAAGATTAATTTGACGATTAGTCAAATTTATTTCAAGCGAACTATATTCATAGCCCCTTAAAAGCAATGAATGATCTGAACCATAAAACTGTACCTGAGTACAAGCACAGTGCAAATGTGATGTATAGGCAGTGTGACTTTTACAGGCAATATCTGCTCAGATGTGGCTCCCAGAAGAGTCTGTAGTCAGCAGTAATGATCTTTCCAACATCACAGCCATTTTCTCCCAGCCTCTGACACTCATCCTGTGCAGGGTGCTCTTTCTTTAGCCGGTTAAATTTTATTGAATGAGCCTTTGAATAGTACCTAAACCTAAACTAAACAAAGTGTTTTTGAGTATTTTTTATATCCAAAATCAGTTTTTCTATAATAATAGTAACAGTTTTTGTGAAAGGTTTTGACATTTTTGTGTCTGCACAAATGCATCAAAGAAACTGTATGTCAGATGTCTTGTCATGTTATCAAGCTATAAGTTCATGTGAATTAATTAACCTGGGGTTGAGCCAGGGGCCACATTCCCACTGGGACATTACTGCATTGGGGATGATAAGCCAGGGGCCACATTCCCACTGGGACATTACTGCATTGGGGATGATAAGCCAGGGGCCAAATTCCCACTTCCCACTGGGACATTACTGCATTGGGGATGATAAACCAGGGGCCACATTCCCACTGGGACATTACTGCATTGGGGATGATAAGCCAGGGGCCAATTCCCACTGGGACATTACTGCATTGGGGATGATAAGCCAGGGGCCACATTCCCACTGGGACGTTACTGCATTGGGGATGATAAGCCAGGGGCCAAATTCCCACTGGGACGTTACTGCATTGGGGATGATAAGCCAGGGGCCACATTCCACTGGGACATTACTGCATTGGGAATGATAAGCCAGGGGCCACATTCCCACTGGGACATTACTGCATTGGGGATGATAAGCCAGGGGCCACATTCCCACTGGGACGTTACTGCAATGGGGATGATAAGCCAGGGGCCACATTCCCACTGGGACGTTACTGCATTGGGGATGATAAGCCAGGGGCCACATTCCCACTGGGACGTTACTGCAATGGGGATGATAAGCCAGGGGCCACATTCCCACTGGGACGTTACTGCATTGGGGATGATAAACCAGGGGCCACATTCCCACTGGGACATTACTGCATTGGGGATGATAAGCCAGGGGCCAAATTCCCACTGGGACGTTACTGCATTGGGGATGATAAGCCAGGGGCCACATTCCCACTGGGACGTTACTGCAATGGGGATGATATTGTAATGGGAACCATAATATTCTTATATGTTACCACAGTGATAAGTTAAAGCTTGATTTTTCATAATTTCACTGCTCATGCCATGCAGATTAATTGTCTTCCCTGTGTGGTGCTGAGAATCAGCAGCAACAAAGGCGTTCAGCAATGATACCCTACCCCTACTCACTGCACAAAAATGCTTCATGAGTTAATGTCAGGGTCAGGGTTAGGATTAGGATTAGGATTAGGGCTAGGGCTAGGGTTAGGGTTAGGGTTTGGGTTAAGGACAGTTTAGGTTCAGGGTTGGGGCTAGGGTTAGGGTTAAGGACATGTCAGGGTTAGGGTAAAGGACAGGTTAGAGTTAGGGTTTGGAAAAAGCCATCTGGGGCTATTTACCCCTTGTGGGTCAACTCAACCTCTTGCTCGGTCTGCTCAGTTCAGCTTACCCCTCTCCTATGACAAGTTGAGTCAAAGGACATAATTATTTGTGATTTCCTGTGCACAGGTATATTGTTGCTATTTATATTGATGTAAATCATGAAATAAGCATAGATATATTGTTCATACTTCTCACTATTTTTCCTTGGACAGAAACACCCTTAGTAAAAACTGATTCAAATTACCCGCTCTTCTCTGCCATAAACAATAATTTCATAGCAATAATTTCAAGCTATTCATATTTTTTCTCTATCTTTTAATTTTTTTTTTTCTGTACAGTCATCATTTTTCGCTCAAATAAAGGTTATGGTTCCATCTTTTGGACGTCTCCGCAACAGTTTCCTGCCTGACTGTGTGTCAGATTCACGGAAGGTCTTTACCTTTTAGGGTAAAATGTACAATTTAAATACATATAAATACACATTCAAAAATGAATACATACATTTCAGCATTCTGCACACATCCACTTAAATGTAAGCAATAGATACTATTGACAAAGTTCAATCAAACACACTTAGTCTGTTAAAGGGCATAATTAAATAAACACAGACAAACTTTATATTACCCTACAAACAATTTTCTTTGAATGCATTATATTTTCTTAAACAAAAACAAACATGAGCTTTGGAATGTATGGGTTTCATTTCAAAATATATATTTTTTTGCCCTCAAAGAGAAAAAAGCTGAGTGGTCCTGTGGTTTGTATAAGGAGTTTGAGGTACCGATGTGTGATGTGTGAGAATCATTCATTTTTCTCTTTCCTTGTCTTTGTCCAAGTATTATTATAATGTAAGCTCGTTAAGCTCGTTTTCCAAATATAAGTTGCAAAAATGATAATGTCACAGATTTCTTCTTGAAACTGGAGTAAAAAAATGTCATTTACTTTAATTCTAACATATTAAATTACTTTTTATTCACAAACCAAGTTTGGTGAGTCTGGCAATAATCAAAATTTATTTTGCAAATAATCATGAAAATTTAATTAGACAAAATCGGATGAAAATTGTTTGTTTTGAAATAACAATTAAAGAGTAAATGTTGACTTTCAAAAAACCATGCCAAATTGCGAGGCAGTGATTGTAACTGAAAAAGGCACTTCCTTTGCAAGGCGCAGTTCAGATAACTGAGCTCAAGTGGCACCCTTACCCCTGATGATTTTGATGGGTTGGCCAGATGAAAGTATGTAAGGCACACCCTTGTGTTTCCTGGCTTAACCGCTCGTCAGTATTACGCTTCTCAAGCACAGTGCTGGACGCTGTATTTGAGCAGTGTGATTACCTGTGAGACAGGTTCAGATCTAGCAGGTGCAGACCTGAACCTGTGAGACGGACATGGCGTTTTGGTGTCAACAGGTGTAGATTTTTCTCATCTTTGTAATCTGGTAGGGAGGTTGAGCACCGTGATGGTCTCCTTCAACCGGACATTCTCCTGGAGCTCGAAAATTGCCCAACCCATGACCATTAGCCTCCAAATGCTCCAACCCTTTGTAACCGTGGAGACATAACTTAAAAATGTCATATTTTTTTAAAGGCAAGAGGACCATAAAATCATTTATCATGGCTTTTGGTTCATAAGTCATTATTTAGGAAATCCCTGGGCCATTTATTCTCCCAGGCCCAGCCATTCCTGCAAAACAGGTGCTTGCACCGGCATTACAGGGTTAATTATTTTACTTCTTTATGGTTTTCATTTATTTGTGAAAAATGTTTTGTGCTTTATGCTTAATGCTGCATTGGTCATTTTTTTTTTTGTTAGGTTTTCATACTGATCCTGAATCATTTTACTTGTTTAACTTAACATATCGGTTACTGGCAGATGTGTTTAGTATGTCCTTCTTATGTGTTTATGTTTAGTAGATTCTTCCAGGGCGTACGAGTGTGAGAATTGAAGAGATTATCTCACTGCCCCCCCATAACCCCACTATCGCCAATATAAATCAAATTAATGTCTGTGATGCAATGTCTTTAGCTGGCTTATTGTATAATATATATTCGCTATATTGTTATGCACAAATAATTCATGTATTTTTAACTCTTCATGTATTCCATGTACCTGTGTCATTTGATTATTGCTCTGCACAGTCATGGGGCGCCCAGCGCTCTGCAATGAGAAATGATCCAAATTCATCTCAAATGTTTTAATTAAAATGTGTTTGAAAACTTAATTTGTGTGATAAAAATAGTAATAATAATAATACAATGTTATTATTAATAATTTAATACATTGTACTAATACAGAGATGAAGAGTAGTATTGGCTGTTCTTCAGTTCATCAGTTCCAGTGACTTATCCGCACCAGTCAATGAACAACTCTTTTTTTTTGCAAACAACATTACAATTATACTGATTATTTCAAACTGAAGATAGTTTTTCCCTTTTACACTCCTCTTTTCAACCTAGAGCCCTTGTAGATGGCTATGGTTAGAATATCCAAAAGCTTTAAATGTGCACGTTTAAGAACTAGTTGTTGAAAGCCATTGAATGGCCCTGTGTTTGAGGCTGGTTTTGGCCCATATTTTTCTGCATTCTATCTATTGATATTTTATTTGATGCTGTATTTGCTGCCACGACAGGTGTGTTTGTGTCGGAGCTGTGGTTGCTCTCTCCCCTGTGAAGCCGTGTGAATCCCCG
This sequence comes from Albula goreensis, assembly GCA_022829145.1. Taxonomy (NCBI): domain Eukaryota; kingdom Metazoa; phylum Chordata; class Actinopteri; order Albuliformes; family Albulidae; genus Albula; species Albula goreensis. Next base: position 187,883 of record CM040754.1, read on the forward strand.
CTGAGGTGTTTCCTTACAGAGCTCAGCCCAAGCCTCCTGTCTCGCCCTGCTCTCTTAGCCAGCTTCACTCACACTACTGTTTTTCATATTTGCCTGTGAAATCTCAGCAGAAGCGTTACGAGGGGTAAGTAATGACACTGCATCAGGTTGTGCATTAGCACTGAACTGTGTTTCCATTTAAATTAGCACTGAAAAGTGTTTTCCAAGTTTCACTACTGAACTGTATCTACAAGTCCATTGGCATATAACTGTATTAGCGGCTACATTAGTGATAAGCAGTGTTTATAGTTGGCATATAACTGTATATTAATAAGCAGTGTTTATAGTTGGCATATAACTGTATTAGCGGCTACATTAGTGATAAGCAGTGTTTATAGTTGGCATATAACTGTATTAGCGGCTACATTAGTGATAAGCAGTGTTTATAGTTGGCATATAACTGTATTAGCGGCTACATTAGTGATAAGCAGTGTTTATAGTTGGCATATAACTGTATTAGCGGCTACATTAGTGATAAGCAGTGTTTATAGTTGCATTAGTGCTGAACTGTACTATATTACATTAGCTCTGAAATGTTTGCATAAATACAGGTTTATTGTTGTTTCCATTAACTTTGTTGGAGATGCTTGATAGATATATCATTTTTCAGGCGAGGCATCCTGTGGTACAGTGTGTATTTACCCTTCTGAACAATGTGTTTTACCCCGTTGTGCAGTGTGTATTTACCCTTCTGAACAGTGTGTTTACCCCGTAGTGCAGTGTGTATTTACCCTTCTGAACAATGTGTTTTACCCCGTAGTGCAGTGTGTATTTACCCTTCTGAACAGTGTGTTTACCCTGTAGTGCAGTGTGTATTTACCCTTCTGAACAGTGTGTTTACCCCGTAGTGTAGTGTGTGTTTACCCTTCTGAACAGTGTGTTTACCCTGTAGTGTAGTGTGTGTTTACCCTTCTGAACAGTGTGTTTACCCTGTAGTATAGCATGTTTTACCCTATAGTACAGTGTGTTTACCTTGCAGTACAGAATGTGTTTTTACCCCTGTGGTACAGTGTGTATTTACCCTTCTGAACAGTGTGTTTACCCCGTAGTGTAGTGTGTGTTTACATTGTAGTATAGCATGTTTTACTCTGTAGTGTAGTGTGTGTTTACCCTTCTGAACAGTGTGTTTACCCTGTAGTGTAGTGTGTGTTTACCCTTCTGAACAGTGTGTTTACCCCGTAGTGCAGTGTGTATTTACCCTTCTGAACAGTGTGTTTACCCCGTAGTGCAGTGTGTGTTTACATTGTAGTATAGCATGTTTTACCCTATAGTACAGTGTGTTTACCCTGCAGTACAGAATGTGTCTTTCACTTGATGTTAACCTTTAAAATGAAAATGTATACATGGTAGAGGGGTGAGCACACAGTGCGCTACAATATAGCTTCTCAATGTTATAGAAATAGAAAACATTTCCACCTTACTGACCGCTCAGCACACCGTTATGCTATTAAAACTTTTGATACTTTTAATTAACATTTATCAATTAACTCATGCCTCAGTTTCAGCTTGATCAACAAGCAATGTGAAAATAGACTGTTTTAATTAACACTTATCAATTAACTCATGCCTCAGTTTCAGCTTGATCAACAAGCAATGTGAAAATAGACTGTTTTAATTAACACTTATCAATTAACTCATGCGTCAGTTTCAGCTTGATCAACAAGCAATGTGAAAATAGACTGAAAGAGTTGAGAAAGGCTCACAAAAATAGAGATTATTTTGATTGGCTAATTGATTGGTGAATAGCTGGCTGATTGGCTAATAGATACTCTGAGTATTTAGATGACTTCCACATTTCCTTTCTCTTCTACAGCAAATGTATGATCTGATAGCTTGAGCCAGACCGGGGTAATTTTGTGTGTATTCTCAAGGACTTAGAGGACGGAAAACGAGCAGAGGTGGAATCCCAGATAAAAAGGAGCTTTTTAGCGAGGCTGTGCACCTCCCACTATAACCTGACTGCGGTTATACCCCAGCATTTACAATGGCTGCTCGCTGCTTTTTCCTGTTTTTTTTTTTTTTTGATGTTTTTGCAAGTTGCAAATCTTGTTGTAGGTGTTATGTGCAACACTGAAACAAATAAAGCAGCAAAAAGACAGCTGCATGGCTGTGGCTGAGTGAAGTCAGTCCACATTTACAGTGAAGCCCCAAGATGTTTCTCAAAACTGACCATTTAGTTCTTATTATCTTACACTAGTCCAAAGATGATTTTTGATATTTTTTTCCTGACTAAAATTAATTCCGCCCACCTCACCCGACCTGTTTAATTACTCTGAATTAAACACAAGCTTTGGTTTTTTTACCTCAACACAGCTTGATTAGTTTATGTATCATCAGATGTAACTCTTGCGTTTACGGGGGGCTGCTGCTTCAGTAGTGTCTAAGTTGGGTCATGCACCATGCATAACACTTTAGTGAAGGACAACGCATTCTAACCATTGCTATAAACTATATCACCACAAATAGTATAAGCACCAACTGCTGCTCAGGTCAGCTCCAGCCTCTGAGACATAAAAAAGGCAGCACAGTTATGCTTAGGTCTGGAACATATCACACTTTCATGGATAAAACCCAGGATACTAATGACATTACTCACAGTGGCAAGTGACACGTTAGCTCTGCTATGAAACAATGTAGACAAAATGAGGTGAATGTGTTTTTGAGATACTGAATGCTGGCTTTATTGATTTATTATTAGTTATGAAATAATACTTACTTTGTAGCTGCCGAGTGAGAATAAGACTACAGCAATGTAAAAGAATTTTATAATCAAGGATTCAAAATGTCAATAAGATAAAACAGTATGCAGTCTCAACCAACAATATGATCACAAAATATTTATTTTTGAAATATGTTTTCCATTAATGACTTAATAAAAGAAAAGATGAATCAGGTAGTTTTCTGTTTCTACAGTAATCTGAGTGCATAATTTTGAAGTGGTGCCAAACTGCCACACGAAAGACTTTTCTGACCTGTGTGAATGCTCCCTTCTCATGTGTTGCGTATATTTACATATGAGAAAAACAGCAGACAAAGGGAAATTGTTTTGTGTGAAGAGAAAAAGCAGAATATTGAAGTCGAGAAACTGAGCTTTTGTTATGCAAATGTGGCAAAACACCATGGCAGCCAAGGTTTCTTAGTACATGCAGTTTTCACTCGGTTTCTTATCTGGTCCGGAGGGATTGCTGTATTTCTGCATCATTTTACTATTACTGTAATTGATAATAACCACAGTCACACCTCCTTTACTATAATAAACTGTAATGGTAGTAGCTTGGTTTAGCACCTAAACCAAGATTCACTACTATTGTTATCAATGCTAATACTACTTATAAAAGTAACAATAATACAAATATTTCCATTTTGATAAACAACCAACAACAGTTTTTAAGGCTTTTTTTAAGGCTTTGCCATTTGGAAAGTGACACTTTTAATGTTAACCCAATGTTAATGTGTATCAGACTGAGTTTGACAGAGAGGGACATGGTGCAGGTCGGGTTAGTAAAGACAGAGAGGGACATGGTGCAGGTCGGGTTAGTAAAGACAGAGAGGGACATGGTGCAGGTTGGGTTAGTAAAGACAGAGAGGGACATGGTGCAGGTCGGGTTAGTAAAGACAGAGAGGGACATGGTGCAGGTCGGGTTAGTAAAGACAGAGAGGGACATGGTGCAGGTTGGGTTAGTAAAGACAGAGAGGGACATGGTGCAGGTCAGGGTTAGTAAAGACAGAGAGGGACATGGTGCAGGTCGGGTTAGTAAAGACAGAGAGGGACATGGTGCAGGTCGGGTTAGTAAAGACAGAGAGGGACATGGTGCAGGTCGGGTTAGTAAAGACAGAGAGGGACATGGTGCAGGTCGGGTTAGTAAAGACAGAGAGGGACATGGTGCAGGTCGGGTTAGTAAAGACAGAGAGGGACATGGTGCAGGTCGGGTTATTAAAGACAGAGAGGGACATGGTGCAGGTCGGGTTAGTAAAGACAGAGAGGGACATGGTGCAGGTCGGGTTATTAAAGACAGAGAGGGACATGGTGCAGGTCGGGTTAGTAAAGACAGAGAGGGACATGGTGCAGGTCGGGTTAGTAAAGACAGAGAGGGACATGGTGCAGGTCGGGTTAGTAAAGACAGAGAGGGACATGGTGCAGGTTGGGTTAGTAAAGACAGAGAGGGACATGGTGCAGGTCGGGTTAGTAAAGACAGAGAGGGACATGGTGCAGGTCGGGTTAGTAAAGACAGAGAGGGACATGGTGCAGGTCGGGTTAGTAAAGACAGAGAGGGACATGGTGCAGGTCGGGTTAGTAAAGACAGAGAGGGACATGGTGCAGGTCGGGTTAGTAAAGACAGAGAGGGACATGGTGCAGGTCGGGTTAGTAAAGACAGAGAGGGACGTGGTGCAGGTCGGGTTAGTAAAGACAGAGAGTGAAAGCAGACAGTAGAATGACTGCATGAGGCCAATGGAATCTGTGAGTCAGATTGCACTCCTACACTCGGACAGTGTGAAAGCAGCTGCAGCAGATCTCCTACTTTAATGAGACAAGATGCTCATTAAAGATAGATGATCTGCGCATCATCTTCCTCTCACCTGCGCAGAACTCTGACCCTTTACTTCTTTTACAGGGTGGGGCAGAGGGCAGGGGGCAGGGTGGGGCAGGGCAGGGGGCAGAGGGCAGGGGGGCAGAGGGGGCTGCTCCTTTACGGCTGATGAGCAGCGCAGGCAGGTGAACAGGAGCAGTTTCATCAGACAGTCAGCCCTGCTGCGTTCTCACTGTCCATTATCACCATTTCCAGGTCACCACGGCGACCTGTTTGGTTACTGATGTCAGAGTTTTTGTGCCGTTAATGAGTGATGAAGAAAACTTCACAAACTACAGAAACTTCTCTAACTTACTAGTACCATCAATCAAGATTTTCACCAAGAATATTTAGCTTGTGTTCTGCCCAGGCAAAATGACTTACTTAAAATACAAACTACCCTGAAATGACAATTTTATCCATTTAAGTGTGAATTTCCATGAATTCTGTAGAATTTTACAGTACTGATATTGCTTTCATTTCTCTGCAAAGAGGGGCATTGCTGTACTTTCTGACAAAACCCTATATTTCCAGCTAAAGTTGTATTCTACATAATCACTTAGCTGGAAGCAGGGGCTGTGCGTGTGGTGCTGAGCCTGTAGGAGGCTGTTTATGTGAACAGAGTCACCACTCCAGCAGCAAAGGGCTGAGCCAGTGTGTGCACATCGCTCCATCTGACGTTCAGGCCAGAGCACACACACACTGACTTTGACCATAGCATTTACCTTTTTCCTTAAGAAAACACACACATTGGAGAGTACCATATATGACAAGGACAAAAGTAAACAAGTCCAAGGCATTTTGTATCAGTTTATGCTGAATACAGTGTAGTTTATCCACCCAGGTCTGACAATGCCCCAGAAAAAATGTTATTTTTAACATAAATATTTAATGTTTTAATGTGACATTTATGATTTAGTCATGAAAAAACATAGCAAAGAATGTTTCAATAAAATGATCATTGTGTAATATTTCACATTAAGACAAACAAGAATTAAAATTCTTGTAAAAGTCTAAATTCCTGAAATGTTCTTTGTGACTTGAGACCTATGTTGAATGGAGACCAGGAATAAATAAAACCATTTACAGTAAAATAATTTGCACAGTGAAAAGAGTCATTTTCATAGCTTTTTTTAAAAAAATATATGACTGTGTTCATAATGATATGCCTATTTTTAACAGAATACAGAACTGAACATTACAGTTCTGGACATATAAGTCCAAAAATAGGAAAAATAAAATAAATAAACAAACAACCAAGTAAATACATAAATAATATTAAAATACCGTCACAGGCCTTCAGCAAGTGTTTAGCGCAGTGAAGTGTGCCGTGGGAAGTTCTCTGCAGTGAAGTCAGTGTGGAGGATCGTAGGTATCAGCGCTGAGTTGGCAGAGTTAGGGCTCTATGTTAATGATCATAACGTATGACATAACGGCTCAAACAGACTGCATGCCATGAGTCAGCACTGCACTGTTCATTTCAGAACTACGAGCCCCAGTTTCACACCAACAGAACTACGAGTCCCAGTCTCACCCAGGTAGAACTACGAGTCCCAGTCTCACTCAGGTAGAATGTGATGGTTACAGAACTGCAACGGTCACATTCCAAATGACAGTGCAGTAAATTCAGCCCTGACACACGCGTCACAGCATTTGGGCCTCCACAGAAATTATTCACTGGTTTTTCAATGGAATACATTTTTTTCATTAATCATTAATCATTGGTAATCACTGTGCCTGAGTTTTTAATAATTTAATGCTCTATGAAGTCCCCTTGGTGTTGCAGACCTCTCTTATATATTCATATTTTCCTGTGTAAAAATATATTGCACAACATAAATTTTATGTTTTCTCAATAACAGAAAAACATTTAATTCTAGTTAATGCTCCTTAATTACGTGTGAAGACACAGTGCCCCTCTCTTGCACCCTGAAGCAGCCAGATCTGCCGAGGGGAATGTGAGGAGAGCTGCAGGTATATTACTTTTTATGTTTAGATGGAAAATAAGGGCAGAAATGACAGAAATGAAATAATGATTTTTTTTAGGAAAGCTGCATTAATGAAAACCAGCAGTCCAGCTGAAGTGTTTACATTCTGAGAGCTCTGAGCTGGCTGAGGCGTTTCCAGGCAGCACAGAGCTGATTGAGCCGACCAGTTTGAGTAGTCAGATGTATCTGAGATGAGCTGTTGTGTACACTTGAGAAATATGACGATGCCTTAGTTATGGTCTGGCCTTATTTCTGATCTGTTATGTTTTGATGATGATTGCCAGCGAGGAAGTGATCGGGAACGTTAAGGCACATCTGTGAAGCAGGGAAACTGGTGTTTTTGGAAAATAAAATATAACAATATATACAAATAATTCAATTTTGTGAGTTCTGGCTGTACTTTAATGAATTCCCACTGCAGCAGCCAGGTAACATTTAAATATCTTTTCAGTCTTTTAAGTTTTGTATTCAAAATTAAAAAGCCAACGGTTTCAGAAAAATTTAAGCAATTTTCTGACTGAAA
>CM040754.1:200000-202500 GCA_022829145.1 Albula goreensis
CCGCCCCCCAGAGAGCAGCATGCAGTGCATGTGTCTGCTTCCCTCCCCCGCAGAAACCTTCTGCAGGCAAACTCTCTGAATATCACTCCAAATCTCTGAAATTGCTCCAAAAACACACCCTCTGGAGAACAGGTCCCGCCGTTTAACTCAGTTGAAGGCAATGGCCAGTGTGGTTTGCCTGTGTGAGCAGGTTAATAATAATGAGTGACCTCTGGGTTCATTCAGAAGCACACTGGCACCGGGACACATTGAGACTGAATGCCTCTTGTGTAATGGATAGAAACCACTACAAAAAAACATAAAATACATTATTGTTATGTATTACTGATGGTGTTATTCTTGAATATCTTGCCTCAGTTTTGCATCTGTCTGAATCGATGAAACTGCTGCTCCCCCAGCTATTTCAGATACACATCCTACAAGTGATTCTGGGTAATGGAGTCTGTGGATAATGAATGTAAATGTGATGTTATGTTACAGGTCCAGCAATGCCACGCAATGACGGAGAGAAGGAGGGCTGTGAAGGTTCCAGTAGGGGGCACCAGCAGCAGGTGCTGGAGAAGGAGGTGAGGAGGGAGAAGGGTGGAGGGATCTGTGGCCATTTCACAGTGGGAGCGCCTGGGCTCAGCTTCAAATCCACTAGTGCAGTGTGTGAGAGCGCAGTGTGCAGTGTGTGAGAGCACAGTGTGTGAGAGCACAGAGTGCAGTGTGTGAGAGTGCAGAGTGCAGGGTGCGAGAGTGCAGAGTGCAGGGTGTGAGAGCACAGTGTGCAGTGTGTGAGAGCGCAGAGTGCAGTGTGCGAGAGTGCAGAGTGCAGTGTGTGAGAGCGCAGAATGCACTGTGTGAGAGCGCAGAGTGCAGTGTGTGAGAGCGCAGAGTACAGCATGTTAGAGCGCAGAGTGTGAGAGTGCAGAGTGCAGTGTGTGAGAGCGCAGAGTGCAGTGTATGAGAGTGCAGAGTGCAGTGTGTGAGAGCGCAGAGTGCAGTGTGTGAGAGCGCAGAGTGCAGTGCAGTGTGAGCGCAGAGTGCAGCATGTGAGAGCGCAGAGCGCAGTGTGTGAGAGCGCAGAGTGTGAGCGCAGTGTGCAGTGTGTGAGCGCAGAGTGCAGTGTGTGAGAGTGCAGAGTGCAGTGTGTGAGAGCACAGTGTGTGAGAGCGCAGAGTGCAGTGTGTGAGCGCAGTGTGTAGAGCACAGTGTGTGAGAGCACAGAGTGCAGTGTGTGAGAGTGCAGAGTGTGAGAGCACAGTGTGTGAGCGTGCAGTGTGTGAGCGCAGAGCGCAGTGTGTGAGAGCGCAGAGAGCAGTGTGTGAGAGCGCAGAGTGCAGTGTGTGAGAGCACAGAGCGCAGTGTGTGAGAGCACAGAGTACAGCATGTGAGAGCGCAGAGCGCAGAGTGTGAGAGCGCAGAGTGCAGTGTGTGAGAGCGCAGAGTGCAGTGTGTGAGAGTGCAGAGTGCAGTGTGTGAGAGCGCAGAGTGCAGTGTGTGAGAGAGCAGAGTGCAGTGTGTGAGAGCAAAGAGTACAGCATGTGAGAGGTAAGGCTAAGAGGTGAGGCTAGGAGGGAAGGCCAGGAGGTAAGGCAAGGATCTGGGTAGAGTAGTCCCCCTAACGCAGAGTCATGAGTAATATCAAAAGCACTCTAAACAGAGACATGTGTGCTCTGAGCATGTCAGTTACCATGATGTTCCAATATTTATTTTACTGTTTAAATCTGGAACAAATTATCTTTAGATAAGAATATTTTTCAAATAAAGAATATGATGTCGATGAGTCAACAAATCATTATCCAAACATAAAAGTGAGTGCGGTGAACACCCCAGCTGTTTACACAGTAAGTGCGTGAGCAGCAGCGTCTCACCTGCATACTGCTCTGCTCTGCTCTGTCACACATCTGATTGAGGTAAATCAGACCCCCGGATCAGCAGGCCCACTCACCTCATCATAGGCAGGCATGCACACAAACAGGACACATATATTACAGTAAAACTTTCCTCCACAGGTGCATGTTAATGTATTAAGTATTAATAACTTAAAAAATTCATTAAACAGTTGAAATTGTTAATCCAGAATTGTTAATCCAAATGAGGTAAGGTAATGAATATAAATTATCTCATTTAGATTTTAGGGTGTCCAAGTTACCACTGTATACTTCTGAATTAAAATATGCTCTTGCTTACTTTTACATGTCGATTGAAGATGAAACATGCTTAAGTTCATGAGTGAGTGTGAAAGAGATGCCACTGGTTTAGGTTCTTCCTAAGTGTGGTTCTCCAGATTGTGTACACATTTTCACCCTCCAAAATTGCCCTGAGCATGCACAACCTGTCTCATTTTACCTGTCACAGGTTTGTAATTTACTCACAGTTGTTGTCTTACCTGTCACAGGTTTGTCATTTACTCACAGTTGTTGTCTTACCTGTCACAGGTGTCTCTCCCCATCCTGTTTGGACCGAGAGGATCGTTCATAACTGCATCTCAGCTCCAGGTCATTCTTCTGCAGCA